>JAZHYW010002069.1:0-22938 GCA_037355805.1 Ixodes ricinus
CCTCTCGCACGACTTCGGTGAGTGAGAAAGAATACGGGCGATCTACAGCAGGTAGCATCTGGCGGAGCTCTTCCCGGACAATATCCCGGACGAACTCCAGGAGGCTGTCGACACCGCTGGTATTCGAGTCCAGTAGGGAAGCTGCGACGGTTGGAGCAGTAGGCGCGCCGCCGAATCGGTGGTAGTGGCTTGCACGGGCCGTCAGTGCGCGCTCGATTTTGGTGGCTTCCTCACAAAAGCATCGACGGTCGTCGGGGGATTACGAACCATACATCCAAATATTTCTGCCTTGTCGCCTCGCATGAGGATTCGAAGTTTCTTTTCCTCGGCGGCCTCCGGGTCGGCTCGGGCACTTAGACGCAGGACATCCATAACAAAGCTGGTCAGGCTTTCGTTGGGGCCCTGCACTCTTGTTTGAAGCAGGTCCTCTGCTCTCTGGCGACGATGTTGGTTAATGAATGTCCGCTTAAGTTCGGCGACACAGGACTCCCATGTAGTGAAGGAGGCTTCGTGGTTTTCAAACCAAAGCTTCGCAGTGCCTTCAAGCGAGAAGTAAAAGTTGTGGAGGTACTGCTCAGTCGTTCATTCGTTGTGGCGGGCTACACGTTCGTAGTGTCGCAGCCAGTCTTCGATGTCCTCGTAGACCTCCCCGTGAAAAGGCGTCGGAGTCCGGGGTGCGACGGGCAGGACGACGACGGGTGAGGTGGTCATGGTCGGGATCTTCTTCTTCCGGTTCTTGGGCAAGAGACCCAATTCGGGAGACTGACCTCTGGTATGACGGCTTCTTCGGGCTTCTGCTTCTTCGCCGGCTTCGACCTTCCGGGGCTGAGCACGTCGCTTGGCCGGGATGTCTTCGGATGTCTCCGCACATTCACCAAAATGTCACGAATGACAAACGATGAGGCGAAGAGTAACTAAAGGAACTAAACGTTTAATGAGGGAGAACTTGTGCCCAAAAATAAAAAAAGAAACAAAGATAACAGCAGAGCGTCGCGGGCGTCAAAATCGGCGAAAGAGCAGAGTGGAACGCTGGGGCGAAACTGACTTTGGCTCGCTACGCGAAGCCCCTTATGTACACGCGTGAGCTTCCGGAATAGTCGGCGCAGAAAGTTGGACGCGTGAGAACGTTCTTACCTCGAACAAGCACCAGGACTCTCGAATTTGCCAGAACACTAAAATGCAGGGATAAACCAAAGACAGGTCGCTCCCAGGAATCGAACCCTGGCTTTTCGCGTGGGAGTCAGGTACGATAACCGTTAGGCCACGCGCGCTGCCTGCCTGGCCAGCTGCGCGCTCGGCAATATGTGTGTTCCGGCATTAGCTCATTAACCCACAGACGCATGTTTCAATGATTCAAATGTTTGCTCGACCTACTAAACAACCGATTTAATATTGACAGCTCTGCATATGTTTCACCTGCCATTCATAATTGCCCCAGGCGAAATTTTCATCGTAGATCATTACAAGAATACAGCTGCAGGATCAATGTATTTAAGTTCACATTTTTCCCAAGGACCATTCATGATTGGAATGCCCTACCCAGTCATATAATAGGTGCTTCATCTGAGTCATCACTCACTGCTAACCACCGCAGTTTCTGTAACTCCTGCGATTGACGGTATTTCTTTTAGAATTTCTTTTTGTATTGCTTTAGTTTGTTTTAATTCTGTATATTGATGAGATTGATTGCCTTGTTCACGTGTGCAAAAATGACTAGAAATGTATGCCTTTATATAAACATTATGTACCCCCTTCTACCACATCTCCCGAAGGAGATATTGGTATCAATATATAATAATAACAATAAAAATATTAAATATTTATCAAAGATTATACGACACTCGTGGACGACCGGTTCTGTCGGCTGTCACTGTTTCTGTCGTGTGACGGCATGACATCACGTGACCAAGTCGCTTAACAACACGGTGTCACGTGGCATAAAGAGGACATTCTGCAGTCGGGGGCATCTTGTAATACTAGCACGACTCATTAACGTCGCCTTGGGTTACCTCTGTCGTGCGGCGTCAGTTGACGCACCGTACTGCTATCTCGTGGTCCCGCAACTCGGCAGCGTAATGTCACGGGACGTTTAATGTATGTTTGAATATTTAAACTATTGTGCTTTAAATACACCATTTTATGCATTATTGGATTAACGGAGACACAGGTCGCGTTCACCTTTTCTTTACCGAAGATATACTTCGCTCCATCATAGACGTGTATTTTCTTCAGTCTTGTGTCATCATTGCTTTCTTCTTGGCTATAAACTAACCCTGTGAACTTCCGTCGAAACTGATTACACCGAAAGGCGTGAAAAAGAAATATAGCTATCTGTAAAAAAAAAAAAAACTGGTAAGCATTAACTTGGTGACAGACCTTTCACTTATCGACGTTCGTCTGTGAAGCCACTGGTACCTCCTTATGCTGCTACCGTTTATTTTAATCCATAAAAGCTCGCGCTCAACTCTGCGGCCGTCTTCCTCGTAGGAACCACGGTGAAAGAAGAAAAATGCCTGTAAACGGCACAGCTTCTCAAATATTCGCTCCCATCTAAAGCACACGCCGTGACACGGCGCAACATGACAAAAAAGTTCACGGAGCGCGTGACCGCGTCCTTGCGCGTCGCGTCAATGATTTACTTTTTATTTGAGTAACCACTGACCCTGGATAGCTCAGTGTGCGAATAACTTAGCTCACAATCTCAAAGTGGTGAGCTCAAATTATGCAGGAGACTGAAGACATTTTACATGATTCCCTGTAGACGTAACGCTTCTCAAAGTGGGATTTGCGTTACAGCCAAATGTTAAATATCTCCATGAAAGTTGGCTGATAAAATATTTTGTGTTAGAGCAACCTCTGAACATTGTAATTCATAAAGTTATTGCGTGACATGTAGCACCACTGATAATATAAAATCCTTGAAAATAGTAAAACGAAAAGGAGAAGAGGGTGCCAACATTCATTCAACATTAGTTGATAACTTTCATTCTTTTCTATAAGGATCAGGGATTCGAACCGATAATAAAACTGTTAAGTAACGGATATCGGTATATCAAAGTGTTTTAGCAGATAGTTAAAAAAAACTCCGATATCGATACCTGAAACGACACGATGAGGGTACAAACGCATCGGCGGAGTGTTGCATATCGTTATAGGTTTCATTGGAAGGAAATACTAAAACTCCTTATTTATAAAATTAATTGCGTTTAGTTTCTTAAATATATATTGCGGTTACCAGTGACGCACTCCTGAAAACAGGTTCGAATTTGCTGGAGAAAAAATTGAAAAAAGAATGCTAGAATGTTGATGGTTACCAAGAATACGTTACTCTTGGTTCTTGAACCATTTGCTTTATTAAATGGCAACAAGCACTCTCGATATCGAAAAATGGGTCCCCGAGGTAAAATTAATCATGGCTACTCACATTTACAAAAACACGAAAATGTGTTCTGAAATCCTGATTGGTTAGGAGTCTCAAATATGTTTAGTTCTAAAGCTCTTTTATTTTTCTAATTGTTCTCAACGAGTGTCTTTTTTATTTAATATTATTGAAGAAAAGGCTACAAAGAATACGAAACGCAATGAACACCGTCTTTCTTTGAAAGCAAATGTGCGCCTTTCGGTAGTGCGGCAGCTCTTGGAAACGATCCAATAATCACTTTGTTTTTTTCAAGAAATAAATTTTCTTTTTTATTTCCTTTACGTACTTTAGAAGTAGCACCTTTTCAAGATTGTGTCGCAATAAAATTTCACATAAAATGCGAAACGTCAAAAATAATTGAGAAAGCAAGACGTCCACCCTGATATTCAGTAACCAACCATTACGCTTAGGTCACCAAAAGCGTGTCGGCAACGCTGCTTACATTCAAAGTCAATTGGCTATCGCACTGCAAAATGCCGAAAGATCTGAACCCGATCTCTCTGAACACTTCGGCTTGGCGTTTATTTGTTTTAATAGTCTGACATAGCAATGGCGCCGACGACGTCTGTTTATGCATGAAGTCACATGTCGGGCTCACCTAGAATCGATTATACTTAAAACTTCGAAGTCGTCTCTGCCGACATGCATCACTTTACCACACTATAGCAGCAAGCTCAGTGTGTATACAGCATCCGTATTACTTGGAAAACACATTAAGATATGGAGTTCCCTCCTTGGTGTGCTGGCATAATCCTCGCATCGCTCCTCGTGGTCATTGGCCCAGTAGCATCTGGTACTTGCCAAATGCTAAAAACTGAGTCGTCCGTAGCTTGCCTTCGGCGCCTCCCACGACCGACGCCGTATATGCCATTTCCGACCGGCTCTGGAGTACTTGGTCCTCTCAACAATTTAACTGGAAATGATATAACCGCCAGCGGACAAGGGGAAGTAGAATAAATAAGCAAACCAAACACGCCGTTCGCTTCTCTTCTTCTACCTGACTGTAGTATCTCCGTCGCAGTGTGATAATATATACTTGCAGACGCCACGAGCGTCGCAGCTGCCAGATAAAGTCCTCTCCTCACCCTGGTTTTAATCGGCGCAACCATGGCCCGTTCGATCGCAGCAGGGAAACTAACTTCGGCAAAATGTTAACCGCCCATCCCTACTAGGCACGTGCAAGTATCTAACCAATTTGACGAGGTCCGGATGTACGGTAGCTCCGTGTTATATTATGGGTTGGGAGCTTGTGTTATCTTTTGGTCGTTGCAAGTGAAAGTGACTTTTGTTTAATTTATTTTCAAACAGGAAGACCCGAGTACTCGCGCGCTGTCAGTTTCGAGACGCATCGCGGCACACACTGGAGCTTAAGATACACTTTTTTGGCTCGTGGTACAAATATTTGTAAAAATAAAACTACGTCGACTTGTGCTTGGCAAACTATTTACTGTTTGAGTGTCTGAAGTCAAAACAAGCCTCTTTGAAATTGCTTCCCGTGTGCGAAAGACGATGGCGAAGTTCAAGTGCTAGAAAAACGAGGAAGAAATGAGCTGTTAAAGGTGGGCTGCCCACGTGCAGCATTGTTGGCAGAAACATAAGAACGGTACATAAAACCTACTTCAAAACATAAAGACCGAGATCGGTTATAACGAAGTCGGTTATAACGAAACAGCGGCTACAGCGAAACGAACACGTTTTTCCAGTCCCGTTTGCACTTCAATGCATTTGTGTCTGTTTTTAGCGAAGGAAATGGAGCGGCTCCCGTGGATATAGCAAAGAGAAGTGTTCTGATAATTAAAGAAAAAAATTGAAATTCGGAAAGTTTACTAAGTGTCTGACCGCCGCACTTCGCTTGCGCGGCCAAGAAGCTACCCAGAACAGGCTGCAGAAGACGCTGGAAAGACCGCTGGCGGCGGTCTCTGCAACGTCGTCTGCTCCCCGCTCCCTATCTGGGAAGCGGCTTTACCGCATCGCACGCGGGCAAGCCGTCGTGGCATGCCGACAGGGGCGTTCTGAGCGCCAGCGACAACGTACCGGCAGAGATGACGGAGATATCCTAAAGTTAGGAGAGGGAGCAGTAAGTACGCCTGCATTTGATTGTTGTCTTTGATTGACAGGTTTGGAGAAGGTGAACGCTTTAGAGTTTTGACTCCTTGTATGCTGCAGCTCGTTTTTCAAACGTGGTCCACAAACGACGTGACCCCGATCGTGCAGTTGCCCCATCTCTTAAATCTAGGCTCTCTATACCGACGACAGACAAGCTTGAGCGCGAACTCGGTGCCGAGCGCGCTTCTTTGTTTACTTCGTGATTCGTGTCGGCGTCTGGCCGGTGAGGTCGCTCCTACGCGGAAGTCTACTTCGGTCAAGCCCCGATTCGGCGAATCATCGCTACTCCACTATGAAGATTCCCGGCACCGCCGGCACCTCGACGGGGAAGACGAAGGCGATCCCTGTTATACAAAAACGTGTCATCCTGGACGGAGTGTGCATAAACGTACAGAATGCCCTCCACCGCCGGCGTCCTCCGCGGGGCCGTCAGCAGCTGTCAATACCGTTCGTACCTTGGATGATTTTCTCGATCGGAGCTTCTCGCAGTTGCCGAAAAGCGGTTCTGAACCAGTGTAGAGGAATGAGCACCCCCATCTATTCCCATCCGTTCCGGGAATTAAAGTTTTTGATAATTCAATTCCTTTCAACTCCAAGAATTGGGGACACTGGGCCAATTCCCACTCCTAGAATGGCTGAATCGTTTCATTCCATTCCTCTAATTCGTAAACATAAAAATTGGCACTTGACAGCTACATTGCTCAATGTTTCCGGCATAAGCAGCATAAAACTGACATTGTCAAACGCATAGACAATTGCAAAAAAAGCTAAATGCCTCAAAAAAGCACTGATCTTACTAAGCTCACGGTGCTGGATTCACTGGGGGACACGAAGCGTCCACAGCGGTCCATCGCAAAGTGAAACAATGTGTTCAGAGCCTAAAGACAAAGGAAATGAGCGGGCATCCGCTAACTTGCTTGTAACCCGAACCCACTTGAATGTAAAATATATACCACAGAAAACAAGCATCGGAACAAAGACCAAATAAAAGGCAGATTTTATAAAAAAACTTTATAAAAACTTTATACTTTATAAAAAGTATAAAAAACAAGCGTTGGAGCAAAGCGCAAGAGGAGAAGTGAGAAGTGAATTTCGCATTGTTTTAATGCCGAAGCAAACCCAGATTGCGCACTTCAAAGGAGTGTGCGCGAATGAACCTGGAAGGCAGCAGGGTTGGCCACCTGCTAAACAACGCTCCTCGAACTATAGGAAAATAATAACTGATCATCTTTCGCCGGCGGCGTGCGAGTCAACGAGTTATCAGAGCTCTGCGAGTTATGTGTCGCCCCCCGCTCCCAGATCTCAGTCTGTGCGCAAGCGTGCATTCACCATGCCGTCGCAAAAAAAAAAAAAAAAGCACGATGAGGAGCCGTGCATGGCGGTTTCTTTCTTTGCCGCTTGCTTCGTTTCTTTTGCTTGGTGCTTGGTTTCTTGTTTAAAGGGGTGCGTCCGGCCGTTTTTTGAGCTAGCTAAACAAATCGCATTTTCTGACTACCCGGACTTCAGTCGTCACGGTATGCTATTTATTTTCTCTAAATTCAAAATAGCAATTGAGAAAACCGTAAATGAAGATGATGCCGAAACCAGCATTCAAATTTTCGCGCGCTCTTCAGTGGTGTGACGTCACACATGGTACAGACTTTCAGGTCGTGCATGTAATCTTAAACAGAGTATGTCAAGTGTTTTTTGCGTGCTTCTCAGTGAATCAGTTACCAAACATTCTTTTCCCACCATCAAACGTCTTGTAATCAGTTGGGAACATGGCTTACTGCCCTCTTTGTACCATTTCTGTCGTCACACTTCAATGTTGCCAGTAGGGGCTCCCAGTTTGAGAAACACGATGAAAACGAAATTCGAAAATGCAATAACTTCGCGAATTTTTTTTATTTTCACACAATACTTGGGGAACTCGTAGAGCCATGTCTATCGGTGTGTTGAGCCAATTTTGAAGCAAATCAGCGACCATGAAAAAATCGCAGGAGTACCCCTTTAAGTCTCGTGTAACACCAGTGAAGCCCGTCGTCTGCGGGTCCTTGAAAGGAGCCACCACCACTTCCTCCCCCCCTCCCTCCCCCTTTGGTCTTTGCTCTGACGCTTGTCTTTTGTATTGCTAGCAGTTTCCCGCGCATTTTTTTTCTGAGCAACTGACTCGCTGACTGGCTTCGTTTAGCTGAACGTAACCCCCCCCCCCTCCGACACAAAATAAATAAATAAATATATAAATAAATAAATAAAACAAAAACCTGGGCCCATTCCATTCCCATTCCATTGGGCACAAGGCATCTAACGGGTTGTCACGGGCAAAAGGCATCCATCCATTCCCTCAACGTTGCCGCCATTCCATTCCCATTCCATTCGGGGTCGCGAAAATACGGAATGATTCCGGAATCACTCCAACTCCGGAGTGGCAATTCGGCAACACTGCTCCGAACTAGCAGAAGACGCGTGCCGGGAAGCATCGACCGCTTTCTGCAGGTGCGATAAACATGTGCCCGTGACAACCCGCTATCTTTTTTTTCTTTTTAATGTTATTGGTATGAGTTCTTATATAACAAACAAGCGGATATAACGAACCGATTTTTGATTCCCGCTGAATTCGTCATAACCGGTCTCGACAGTATTTCAGCTTCAGTGGAAATTCGTACGCGGTCTGCATCTGTGTGTCATCAATGAGCTGCAGATCGAGTCAAGGCATTCCCACTAGGATACTAAAGATGTTGCCACGTTGACGATTACCGCGTACCTTTAGGCTAAAGCGCGAAACAGATGTGAGCAAGAATCGCGTTGCGCCACCCCGACGCTATGACGTGGCCCAATGCCGTGCCGTCCCGTGCAACGTTTGCCAAGGTTACGCTGCTTGGCGGCACGATACGACGCGATTTTTGCTCACATGTGTTTCAGACTTTAGAAATGGCCAGAGTCGAAAGACGACCTAAAAAATGGGGCGAGATAATTGCTCATTTTTTTGGAAGTTTAAGTGAGGTAAGCCCAAGTAAAAGCCTTGCATCATTAATTGCTGATGAATGTGGCCGACAGTGCAGTGACTACGACATATTAGTTCCAAAGTGAACGTCGCTCGCTGGAAGGGGCACCGCCAAGTTTCCTCGCCGTCCTAACTCTGTAGGTCACCTTTGATAAAATTACCTCTCGTGGAAATATGCGGCTTTCTGCAGCGGTTAGTGGATTCACCCGCTCGTCACTCACTGGGCTAATTTCGGTTCACAAACCTGAGTTTTGGAAATGAACGAGAATATCGATTCCTTTTAGGTTCACTATTAAAATGTAATAAAGTTTGAACGATCCCTGGATTTTACCTTGAGAGCGCTGGAGATAATGAATAAAATTCAGACATATGACCATTTTGACTGTTTTGAGCGCATCTTGAGTCAATTTTGAGTTTAAAATTACTTAGACATTAAAAGTGACAAAACGAATGGTAGTAAGTACTAGAAGTGTCTCCTATCTTAAGTTTAACACCCTGATGGGAAGACTAAATGCATCAATATTTCCGTATTTTCGTAAAACATTCTCACAGGGCAGATGCTCTCCGTGAGATTTCAGTCTGCTGCACGACACAAAGTATATGATTAATGAGAGTCAACAAATGTAGATGTAGTAATGCCAAATAATGTCCTGAGTTCACTTTTGGTCGACGAGATTTCACTTTCAAATTTAGAGTGGCCGCGTCTAATGCCACACCCTATGCGACCAATGCAGCGTTAAGGACGTGCCGCATAACCCCACACTCGGCTATTCGCTAGTTGACACTGAAGAGTCACACACCCTTTGTAAATCCGCTTGATGTGTTTGTCTTTCTTGCAAGCGGCAATAAATCATCCAATATGCCAATGCACGAGCCCGTGCCTCGTGCGACTCTTGGCAGCAAATGGCGGCGTGGCACTGTGACCGAATAGTTTAGCGAACCACAGCTTGTGGTGCGCGGAGCGAAAGCTCGCACTGCAAAACCCAGGTACCCTGGGTTTAGTCCCCATCCCAGCCCGTTTCGATCTGGGTGAGCATCGTCCCTGTGTGCCGTCGTGTATCACTACTGCGTTGTGCACGTTAAAGACCCCACGCTAGCGGTTGTTCTGCGCAGGTTAAGTTTCTCATCTACAGCTGACACAACATACGTCCATTAACGCTAACTTCCGGTTGTATAAATAAACACGCAAAATAATGTATCTCGGCCGCGCTCGGTGTCAAGGAAATGGCTCGTGCCGTAGGCCTATTGCTTGCACAGCTTCCCATGGCTATGAAGCCAAAGCTACCGGCGCCTGTGCACTCGCGCAGTTCCAGCGCCACTGAACGCTGTACACCTCTTCAGAAATGCCACGCGCCTGAACACGGTCGCTCATGTTGTGCGCAAAAAATAAATATAATAAATATGCGTATCGCAACCAGAATCACGAAAGCGCCAAAAGTAAACAACTTTTAGTCTTGCTAAACCGTGAACATGATGTTTTCTGTGTTTTTTTTTGTTTTTTTACATTTGATTGTTCCCGCTGAGCAGATGCAGACACATGCTTATACCACTTATACACCATTTCAATGTTTACAAAATTACAGCTCAGCGTGATATCTTTAGAGGCCCGCACAGGCTTGTTCTTCGCTTCGGAAAGCAAGCAAAGCACCCACCATATACACACGAGCCCTGAAGATCACATCGACCAGAAGCTTTTTTGTTTTTAAAATATTGAATGTTACAGGTCTCACAGCTCAGCGTGCCATCTACGTACCTCATCAGACAGAGGTTAATAGATTTTGAAAGCTAGCAAAACACGCGTTGTACCTGCAAGAGCTGAAACTGGCAGCACGATTAGAAGCCCTTTTCTATCTACGACCGTGACTCGTGCATGTACTCGCTCTACTCCTACATGCTTGCGTCTAAAGCCTAAATTTTGTGGAGCGAAATTCACCCTGCAACAGTATATTACGATACAGCGACGCGTATTTATCGGCACCAAACTTTATGCGAAAAACATGCGACGAACGCCGCCGAAGTCGATACATGATGTCAAGGCTAGGGATGTCGCGAACCTCCCAAAGGTCGAGTTCGAAAGGTTTCAAACAGGTTAAACATTACTAAGGTCTGAATTATAAACTTCAGCAACCTTAGTACCCCACTGGGTTCGAAGTCGAATATTTAAAAAAAATGTCAAGGTTTTTAAAAGTTCGAGTTCAAAGATTATACATTTTTATGACGGATCGTTTGAAAACATCGAATATTTCAAATTTCTTTGAGATTCAAGTTTAAAAAAAATTCGAAGATTCCGTTTTTTCTTTTGTCTTACTAATTCGAAAAGTTCAAAAGTTAGATATTAAATTCGAAGTCTGAATTTCACGCACGGAGATAAAATATGTAGATTCAAACTAAGTCTTCATGAAGTCATCTAAAAAATCGCGAAAATATTTTACTGAATACATTACCCATTCCTTTTATGCCGTGAATAGATACTACTTCCTTCTCAGTGCTTAGGTAATGACGGTGCTACCTGTATTACTCGTTATTTTACGTAGCTTATGAAATAGGCGTTGAACTGGTTGAACTGTTCATCGAAAAGACCTGACGTGGTCAGGTGAACGTACTATTACTTTGCAAACTAGTAGCAATCCGATCAAACTTCCCGTAAATGCAATGCTGCCGTGAGACAACTAAATACAGAGGACAACTCATGCACAAAAGGTCTTCGCGAAACGTTTTAGTCGCTCTGGGCGTTTAGTTTGGGCGGGGTGACCCGCGGATGGCGAAAACACTGGACAAAGGCACAGCAACCCCGGCACAACTCAACAAAAGGAGAATGCAATCAGACTAAATTAGGGCACCCCCGACTCCTGAAAATAGAGCTGATCAGGTCGCGACTAGGTGTCATCGGGCTGACCATATTTGCTCTGTATGGAACATTTTCCTTCGGTTAATCAAGATACTGGCCACTCTAAAATGCACCCGGTTACAAACAATAAAAACAAAGTAAGCGCGGATCCACTGTTCACTGTAGCGCATCAGCGCACCTTTTCCCGACCGCTTACTCGGGGACATCGGGGCTCTGAAAGACTCCCCATCGAAGCCCATCTGTTGAACTTCAAGCCTGTAGATCAGCGATTGTGGATTTGTTAGCCTACAGGTTACCTCGAGATGACCATCGAAAAAAACAAAAAAACTATGCGCTGAAGGCGGAAAGAAAATTTAGCAGTCCTGTTTTTTGAGCAGTCCTGTTTTAATACACAGTACAGTCACAGCGATAGCTGGGATACGTCACGGGCCCAGCACGAGTTCTTGTCAATGACAGCGCAACGACAACGTTTTGTTATCGGCTATGTTTTTTTTTTTGTTTTTCCTTTTTTCAGAGATTGCGTGCAGTGGGAAATCGCGTACTGCAAAAACAAAATAGACATATTACCATATTGTACTGAACGCTTTTGTTTCTTTTTTGTTCCGGAGCGCATGAAAGTGCGTCTCCCGTCACGAGCACGCGGTATTGACAGTGCGGCAACGGCATTTCGATATCGGCAATTTTTTTTCTTTTCCATAGACAGCGCGTGCAGCGGGCACCGGATACTACAAAATGCCTATGTATAAAGCGGTGTGTTAACCCTCTGGTGCACCTCATGTATTAAAGAAAAACAAAACAGGAAGCTGTGGCAATTCTCAGTGGACAATAAAGAAAAATAAAAGTGGCGTAGCTTAGTGGTTACGCCTTCGCACGCAGCGGAACCAGGTTCAATCCCGCAAACAACGGGCGCGCTTTTTTTTAGAGGATTTGGCAGCATGGACGAAGGACGCCCTATAAGATCAACTTTAACAACGGTGAGAAGAGCCCTGTGGTGTTAAAAGCCCATTACAGCTATCGCGGTAAAAGGTATAAGGCCGAGGCCACTCTAAAGTGACTATTCAGTGCTTTAAAAGCGAGTCGTTCCGCCCGCCACGCTTGGTGCAATATTCACCACTTCGTACATTCGTGATATCTTGTGATATTTCTATTTGTAGCCCTGAAGCTATGGCGGTGAATTTGGTTCGAACCTCGTCAACCTCTTTTTAAGACATTCGAAGTTTGTCCATCTTTTGAACCTTGACAGGTTCAAAAGCTCAAACGTTGTCTAATTTCTTAGCGTGATAAATTCGAAAGACCGAAAATGTCTGATTTCATAGCGCGAAAAAGTGGGAAGTTCGAAAACAGTCGAATTTCGCACCACCGAAAATTCGGAAGTACGAGAACTGTCGAATATTTTTATGTAATACGTTTGATATTTCCAAATTAGCCGAACCTTTGAACCGCTTGGTTCGGTCTTTGAAGCTCGGGTTCGCCAAACGTTCACGGCATCCCTAGTCAAGGTGTCAGTGGCGTGAGCTATTCCATCTGCATTCAAATGACGCAACTGGAAACGCTGAAAACCCGAGTGCAATACCAACGCTCAAAACCATCAGCTAATAGGATGTTCATAAAATACGTCATACTGGTCCAAACAGGGTTTTAACTTCGGAACCATTCAGAAATCAAAGCCAGTCAAATTAATAACCGGTAGCGGCGGACCCCGAGGAAACAAAACCTAGGTGGCCTTGATCGGCACGAACAGCTTGTGGTCTGAGCCAAACCCCCAGTACTCGAGCTGCATGCGAAGCTGGGAGCTGCTTATTTGCTCCTAGAAAATTATCACCATCTATGAGGAAAGGGCTACAAATATATGGCTGGTAACGGTGATCACAGAAAAGATATAAAAGGTTCCCCGTGCACTAAATATCCACCCCTGAGCATGTCTACAAGATATTGCCGGGTGCGCAGCTATCCAAGTAGGCAGCGCGCCTAGCTCCCACCAGGTGGCCGGGGTTCTAATCCGCCACCGAGTGTAGTTTTTTTCTTTCTTTATGTAAGTAAATAATCTAAAACGTTTGTGAACCGCTTGGTTCCAGTATAGTTCCAGAACGAAAAAAGTAGACTGTTCTAGGCTCCCAGGGAAGACTGATAGTCGCCCAACGGGCCAAAGAAGTCCGCCAGCTCGCCCGACTCCGCATTCAAGATCAGCAACGTATCTGCGCTTGCCACTACAACCTTCGTCGTTGGGACGATCACTTCCAGCCCTGAGACAGGGTGTGGGTGTGGACACCACTTCGTCACCGTGGCCTCAGCGAGAAACTGTTGGAACGGTACTTTGGACCCTACAAGTTACTTCGACGCTTCGGGGAGCTCAACTAAGAAGTGACAGGCATCATCACGGCACCGACCGCGACCCCAGGTGGTTCACGTCGTTTGACTTAAGCCGTTCTATGCTCGAAAGGACTGTGAACTTTTCATGTTCCAGATGACTTTTTAACTTACCGTTCTGCGTCCATATGTCGGGGAATCGCGAATACAGCCGCCCTCCGATACGATGTCGGCGGATGAATTGCGAACGGTGCGTCGTGTGAAATATCGTGCTGAAAATCGTATGACATTTGCTAGTTATTCCTTGTCTAGGACAAAATTGTTCAAATGTAGGCCGCTATTTGCCTTGGACGATCGCGAATGCCTTTCGACTGCTTCTGACGCTGAGCGAGCCAGTCTCGAGCTGCCTACATGCTGGTGTTTATAGAACATTAGACGTGAAAAGAAGATACATCTTGTGTTGACGTTTGCAACTCTATTTGTCCACCAGTACGGACAAGTAGAGTTCGAGATTAGTATCGATTTGGTTTTATACTATTTCTATGATTGCAAATCATTTCAGAAATTTTGGGAAACTATATTTGCGGCTCTCTGCTTAGTGTCTTGCGCTCTTTCAGAAAATATGTTCAGTTAAACCGTTCAAAGTGACGCCGTAGTTAACAGGCTTCGAGCAAGCTGGCCCAGATGGCTCCTCGATATGCGGCTAATGGGAGCCCGTAGCGCGCCAGGTTTCCCATGCTTCTCAATGAGAGACATGCCTGTTTTCAAAGTTGTTTTTGGTGTCCGCCACATTCTGCAGAACTTGGCACATTCACAACGCGTGTTGCGTTGCTTAGACACTGCTTCGTCATTGAGTCCAGTTTTGTGCCTCAACAGTGGCGATATCAGTTTCGTGAACGCGTTGAAGGGGAGAAATATCTGGCTTGGTGTTCAAGCGAGCGTCAGTTACAAGGTTAGAGCAGAAGCCTCGATAGGAAATAGCGCAGCATTCTGGTGGCTTGGGAACGAGACACTTTTCTTGGTTTCGTTTGTCGCCTTTTTCTGCTCAGTTGAACAATCTGGACGGCGGAGAAGCTTTCGGCTAACGCTACGCTTGCGCGCGTGATAAGAACCTTATCTGGTCGAGCGTGTTGCGGCTTTCTCAGTTAAGATTATATTAAAATATGATAAAATAAAGTAGAATTTTAATTTAATTATTACATTTCTTTAATTTTCTCACAATTTGAAGTTGTATGTTGATAATTATTTAAGTTAAATAAACTACCACATTCGAGTTATTTCATTCATTGCTTTTCGTATAATTTAGTTTTAAATATTTTTGATTTAATTAGCACATTAAAATAGGCGAAACATATTATTTAGTTAATATGGGAATCAGGAATTAAAAATTTAATATGAATAAATAATTGTATAAATAAAAAATAAAAATATATTGCAATAATATGATAAAGTATAAAATGTATATATAAAGATTATATTAAATCATGAAGATTACATAAAAAATAATATAGACATGTGCCAGTACCGCTGTGTTATTAAAATTCGAACAAAAAATACTTTAATGATTTTATTTGGCCGTATGTTTGGTCCATCGTTTCCCAAGCGATGGGTTAACAAGGAAAGGTTTCGCAAGGTGATTTGTGGGGAGAGTCGCTACGATCATTGGATGATAAGACGCTCTTTTCATTGGAAAGTGTTAATTAGAAGTTAAAAGCGCATAGGTCAATATTTATGGGTAGACAGTCAACAAAAGAATGCGATGCTCAGAGTGAACAAACACGTTGGGGCACGATGCTTATATGTGTAAAGACTCAGTTGGATATAATGCAAAAAAGACAAGCAATACAAAAATAACAAAAAAACACGTCATTTACCTCAGTGTGAGAGACACATCTTCTGTTGAATTTTTAAGGTATTTAACTTTCTGAAGTGTAGGAATCGTTCTTGCTTCCAGTCTTTTTTTAGTCATTTTCAAAAATGCACACCCTTCTCCCCAGGTAGCACAGAGTTCTGGGCCCAAATTAGGCTTTTGTCTGGGAGTTTAGGGCCCTGAAAAGACCGAAGAAGCCGAAGTAGAACCAAACCGGACCTTCCTTGGCAAGAGTCTGGGGATTTTGATCCTAATTTGCCAAACAAATGCCAAACTTAGGCTTCACTATCTGGTAGTTTGGCTGTCATCTGCCGTCTTTGGGCCTAAATCGCCTAACAAATGCCAGAGTTAAACTCACTGCCCGGTCGTTTTGCTGATATTTAGCATTTTTGGGCAGAAATCGCCAAACAAGTGCCAAAGTTAGGCTTCACGTTTTGATAGTTCGGCTGTCACCTGGCCTCTTCGGGCCAAAATCGCCACAGATGTGCCACAGTTAGGCTTACTGCCATCTGGCCTCTTTGGGCTCAAGTTGCCAAACAAGTGCCAAAGTTAGGCTTCGCTTCCTGATAGTTCGGCTGTCACCTGGCAGCTACGGGCCAAAGTCGCCAAACAAGTGCCAGAACTAGGCTTACTGCCTAGCTGTTCGGCTGATGAGGTATTGGGTGTACGTGGGTGGTCTGCAACTTACTTAAATAGAAATCAAGTTTTATTAGGCCCACAACTTTTGATTTTACTTTCGGTGTTTCTTGATTTCTCCTGGCCAATGGTGGGCTGAATGTTTTGCCGCGACTGGACCAGGCTTTGCAAACGCAGATTTCGCCGGATTGTTGCGTTTGCGCGTAGGTACACACGCCAATATCGAGACGCGCAGTGAGAATGGTTCGACGTTGCAGAAACTGCTGCCGTCGAGCAAGCGCTGCGCGAGACTAATGTGCGCACGTCTCCTCTACAGATCATTATTAGGCGGCGCATTGCAAAAGCGAGCGTAGCTCTGTGTGCGTCTTGCATTGCGATTGAGCACTGTCAAATCCTAGCGATACTTTCACTTTCAGCCAAAAATGCATAGGGAGCTTAGCTTCATTGTTCGTGCCAATTCGACCTCGCCTCTTGCTAAGCCTCCCCACCTGCTTTTGTGTCTTCCTGTGGCTGTCAGCGAGCGCGATGGCCGCATTGAGCAAATCAAAAGGGTGGAGCGAAACGCGTGACCTCACTCTGTAGGACGCGTAGTACAAAAGCGCTTGGACGAAAATTTGTCACGCGACTTTTCTGTCGCGCTGATGGGATCTCAGGGGCTGTTGTTCGCGCCGTTTGCCAAGTTATAGAAATAGGCGGGCCACGTAGGTCCAGTTTCTGAAATGCGCTCTTCAGTGTTCTGTTTCTTTCGTGCATTGCAGACGCGGTCGCGCTTTTTGGTTGTAAACGGCCGGTATACGTCCACGCCAATTTTTCCGTAATGGCCATATTTGTCGCCGGAGTCCATGGAATTCTTGTGCTGTGTTTTTGCACGCGCTTTGACAATAACTGCTCCTCGCCGACGACAAGACGTCAGTTGAATGAGCGGAACCTTGTTTCTCAACTGTGTTTCTGGGCCGCCCGAGTCGGATTATGCATCTATCAAGAATTACATGATATCGCTTTTATTAGTAAGTACACTGCAAGCATGCTTCTGATTGTAGTTCTGCTTTCCTCTCAATCCTCGCGGTTTTTGGTGTTTTAATTTCTGAGTTTTGCTTGGCATGAAATCAGTGTTAATTATATTTTATAATTTGCTTTCCATTTTACAGAGAGGTATGACCTTTGTAGATATGTCGAGAATAAGCTTTGTGTAATGATAGTGATGGAATAAAACTTTGGGAGCTTTCGAAAAAAATGTGTTCGTTCGTGTATGTTATTAATATGCGACAAATGATGTGCAACGTCCTATACAACACAGACTTGCACGACGTCCGGCCAATACGGAGCAGACGCATCGTGGAGTATTCGCACGATATTGCGTGAACACTAGACCGGCGGAAAACGACAGTACGGCAATGCGTGCCGGATATTGAACGGTGGTGCAAAACTAGATATTTGAGCGATATTGTAACCGACTTTCAGCCGGTACTGGCACTACACTTCCAAGTATCGCCGTGCTGCTTGGGAACGCAGATGGTGAGATCTGACCATCGTGTTTCTAATGCTTATTTAATTTAAATTTTCTTCTGGAGCGCATAAAAGAGCACTTCGGTGGCACACCAGAGAAATTCTAAACTTCGGCAGGCCTCTGTGCGCAAACTTCTGGCGTGGCCGAATTGCACCCAAATTAGGATTGACTTCGGCAGTTATGGCTCAAGTTTGGCACTTACTTCGGCACTCTTGTGGCAGACCAGAGAAAAACCAAACTATAACTTATCCGAAATATCTAAATTTGGCATTGCTTTGGCAGTTATGGCTCCAGTATGGCACCACTTTGGCAATCCCGTGGCGGACCAGAGAAGAGCCAAACTTGGGTATGCTGTAGTATCGCCCAACTTGGGCTGTGATAAGGCACCGTACTTTGTCACTGATGAACGCCATAGTGCAAAAACCTAACTGCGCCATAGTTGGGCCCTTATGTTTGCCAGATCTTTGTCCAAGTAGGGCATTTTTCTGGCGTGCTACCTGGGTCTTAACTAAAACCGGACATTTCCTGTACTTCGCATAGGTAGTTTCTAAACCGGGAATCGCTGACTGCATTCACTCACATTCTGTGGTAATATGTTTCTGTAGATGCTGCGAAAGCTCCAGGATGTCAACAGAGCTAGCAAGTTCGATGAGCCAGGTTATCTTATCCTCGGAATTGGTCTTTATGCCCCAAGGTCTGGCGATGCTTATGTCAACCTAAAAGGAATTCTCCAGTAAGTTCTTATCTGATGGTCTATATAAAGGTTTACACCTGATTGTTGCAGAACAGGTCGATAAATTATCTATCATAATGTTCCATGAGCCCTTCAATAGTACTCTATCTCCTTCTGCATAAGTAGCGGCTCTCTTTCAAAATTTGTGTCAATGCTACTTGGAGAACAATAAGCCTCATGTTTATAGAGCACAGCTCATGCGGGCCTTTTCCGGCTAGAGCGTCGTCGTCGTCGGCGTCGGCGTAACCGCGCAATTCATTATGCGACGTTTCCCATAATGACGTCACGTGTGACGTCACGAGGGTCACGAGTGACGTTACTCGTGACGTCATCGCGCGTTGCATTCTGGGCAAATTTCCCCGCTTAATTTAGTGGAAAAAATTTCCCGATAAATTTAAGGAAAAAAATCTTCCCGCTAAATTTAGAGGAAAAATGTCCAGGCTAAATGTATTAGGAAAATTCCCCGCTATAATTTAAAGAAAAACTTTCTCCGCTATTCCCCCATACATTTAGCGCAAAACTTTCCTTGTTAAATTTCCCCCTAAATGTAGCCTGAAAAATTTCCTCTAATGGGAGAGGAGCTGGAGAGGAAAGCACGGGTGCATAGAGTTATTACAATAAACGCTAGAGGCTCAGCTGGCGCTAGTGTGCTGTTGCATTTTGAAGCAGACAGCAAGCAGTCTAAATTTGACTTCCGGTAATGTATTCCTATGGGAAAAAGCGAGTGCATTTTCTCTCTGCGCTCGATTATAAGAGCAAATATCACGAATAACTCCTACGTACTAGGCACATTGGAAGATTTCTCAGTCACGCAGACGAAATAAATGGTCAGTTACGGCGTTTTTCTTTCAAATTCATCGCATTAAAAACGGTGCTAAAACGGCTTCGTACGTGTATATTTGTGCACTGTCGGACACTGTTAGCGCGAACACGGCGTCGACGCTTTCCAACATGGGGGATATACGTGCCAAACGAACGAAGGACATGTAGAAAACCGAGAGAGACGGCTAGAACTACGCAGTAACACTGGATAAGTAACTCCGTGTGCTTGCAGACGATCAAAATAAACTGAAAGTCACGTAATATAGTCAGATTTGCAATAAATAAGTAGGGTGAAGATGCTTGTTCTGGGTTCAAATGGTTCAAAGCATCACCCGCACGCTCCAAATCTTTGCAAATAAGGGAGCCAGAGAGCAGGTGCCCGCTAAAAACTGGCCGACATGGGAAATAATAAAAAGACCTACCTTTCGTAGCTCACGTGCTTTATTTTTTGCGTTCGAATGTTTCTTTAATCGATCGTAAAGATGCGCACGACGGAGTCATTTTCATCCAATGACAGGACGGGCATATTAGCAACATATAAGCACTATGAAATGCTAACGAACCTGAACACATACTACATTCCTTTCGATCGTTAGTTTGCCTAGAACCGTCGCTCGTTTTCACATACCTTCCTTGAAACAGGGGTTTGGGCCTGAAATAGAGCGAAGTTTAACATCGCTCAGTGGTAAAGAAAAATGCTGTAACTAAAGCAATTACACTTTCACAATACCAATAAAGGTACATACTATCCGTTACAACCGATATGACAAAAGTTATTCATGTTATTTTCCGGCGAACAGACAAAATTCACGCGCATTTTCCCATAGGAATACACAGGGAGGCTGCAAATGTAGACTGCATGCTGTCTGCTTCAATTTGCAACCGGAAGTCCCGTAGACACTAGCGCCAGCTGAGCCTCTAGCGTTTATTGTAATAACTCTATGCACGGGTGAGGAGGAGGGGCATACCCTCCTCCTCAAGAGCTATGTTCTAATTTGGCGTTACAGGGGGCTGTAAACGCCTTTAATTTTTTTGGTTAACAACATATACGAAAGTCATGTTCTTGGGACGATCATTCAGTTATATATGAACACCGTAACAATTTGTTTCGCTAAGACATAAAATAGAGAAGCTCGAGGCGTGGAAATTGAGATCCCACGATGTTACATTGCACAGTCGTCATTTTTTTTATCGAAGCTTTCACGTCAACATAACGTTTTTTAATACCTTTCACATAAAATATAGGATATATGCACAAAAAAATATAAATAAAATATTTTTATGCAGGCATAAAAGTCAAGCGGCATAAAGCGCATATATGTATATATATATATATATATATATATATATATATATATATATATATATATATATATATATATATATATATATATATATATATATATATATAATTGAATGGCTACCCGGGCTCACTGGCACCCGCGATGCAAGTGAGCCCGGGTAGCCATTCAATTATAAGTGTAGAGCCTTGTTTTTTTTTAGCTCTTTTGTGATTATTTTGATGTTTTTAACTGTCCTGTCTCTTGTTCTGCTGTTTCTGCACGCATTAAGCACCGGGTGCGAGTCTGTAGATATTCGGGCCGTGTAGCCCGGCTGGAGAGTTCCTTTAATGTCTTCAGTAGCCGCCAGTATAGCTTTCAGTTTGGCCTCGCTGACGGACGTCAGTTCTGAGAGTTTTGCGGTTTCAATTTTGTTCCCAGTTTCATCTGTCCATTCTATACAAACGGCCGGAAAACGCGGTGTTCTTCGCGCCATCCGTGTATCTTATTTCTTCCTTTATTTCTTCTTCTGTACGTTGTTCCAGCCACTTGTTGTGTTTCTTAGCTGCGAGAGGCTCTTCTGCCCGCCCCTTTCTTGGATATCGGTTTGTGGTCCATTATTTCAATGTCTTGCCAAGGCGGCAGGGCGTCCTCTAGTGGGTACCTCCCTTCTGCTGCATAGCCCTAAATCTCAAGAATGCGCCAGCCGTTTGGAGTTCTCACTAGGCGTTGAAATTATGGTATTCCAACTCAAAGTTCCCTTTCGCGTCAATTGTACTCCCTCTTTTCATAAAAAAAAAGAATTTGAAAAATACAAAATACATGTTTTAACTAACGTTAAAAATGTATGGTGATGTGCGGCAAAGCCGCTCTAACGAAGACGTCGACTCGGTCCAAGTGAAGGTTTGTCGTAGATTTCCAATTTTGAGGTTAAGTATTACTCAATGTTGTCCCATCACAAGTCAGTTCAAGTCGCTGGAAAGTGCAAAGCGGAGTTTTAAAAAATCGAAGATTGAGTTATTTTTTTAATATCGGCGCCCATTATTGCCGCGTTAATAACAAGAAGACAATTAAGGGTGGGCATATTATCTTTATATATTTGTAAAGATAATTTAAAGATGCGCATATTGATATGTCTTGTGGAGTATTATAGAAGCTAGTTTATTTGCAAAAAAAGTGTATATATATATATATATATACACACACTGAGGACACCAGGGGCTATCGATGTGGAAGGTCACGCTTCACGTCGCTCCCGACATGTGATTTTCTATCTCAAGCACCAGGCCTGATACACCCACGAGATTTTCACCAGAGGTTCCTGACCACCATCCGAAACAGTGAGCTGAATTTCGCTCGATTCCGAGCATTTCCTCCTACTTTTCTGGGCCCCGCAAGTTTCGAAGCGGCGAGCTCCCACGTTAGGGTTAGCTGCGGCGTCCGGCTCGGCGGCCGGTGGGCCGCATCTGCCTCGGCTATGGCGTCACCGCTCATCGCACCGGCGACGCTGCAGCTGCCTTCCTGTGATTCCGCGGCACCAGTGCCGGCAAGTATGCACGACGGACATGCTACTACGGATATTCAACGCATGGAAGAAGACCCGCCTGCGCTACGCAGCCGCTCTCATAGTAGAAGCCGCAAGCGCCAGCACTCTGCTCTTCATGAACAATCGGATGACTCTTTGTACGTCAACCAAGGCTTACAAGCGGAGTGGACTGCCCGCGATCCTTTACCCGAAGATTTCACCGGCCTCTGGGAGAAGGCTACGACCAGAACTCAGCGCAGAGCTCAGCTCAAGGCCCAGGGACAGCCCCAAGCCCCCTCAACCGCAAGGCCCGTGCCACTCTCGGAACACACGTTATCAAGTTTCAGCCTACGGAGCGCTGCGATGTATCGCGCTTGGATCCGGAGGACCTACTCGCCGCCGTCAGCTCCTTCGCGACTGACCCTGAGCTCCGCAAGCTTCAACTTCTGCGAGTGAGTACCATTTCCAACACCATCACCGTTACTACATGTGACTCCAAGCAAGCCGCGCATCTTTTGCGTACAACCAGTCTTCCACTCAAAACCCGGCACCCTTTTCCGGTCCGAGCCTATCAACTTCCCACTGAAGGAATCTCGAGAGGCGTGATTCATGGGTGCAAACCAAACGAATCGCCTGAGAAGCTTCTCTCAGCCCTGCACGCGGACGGAGTGGATATTCTCTCAGCCCGCCCGATGGGTTCCAAGGGCACTACCCTAATTATTTTTGCCTCCACAAGACCGCCCAGCGAGGTAACCTACTGGCATTTCCCCAGGCGTGTTGAGCGGTATGAGCAGCGCTCCCTTGTGTGTCAAAGGTGCCACAAACCGGGCCACAAGGCAGCCGTCTGCCCAGCTGAAAAGCCCGTCTGTGCCAACTGCGGAAAGCAACACGATCAGGCCC
>JAZHYW010002071.1:0-20577 GCA_037355805.1 Ixodes ricinus
TCCGAGTTTCGTTGTCCGCCATGATGTGCCTTGCCGTCTCGAGCCGGCAGCCGCTGCACTAGCGTGGAGCGAGAGACGACGGTGAAAATGTTCGTTCTGCGCTCTGGGAGACGTTAAAAGAAAACGTAATGGGGTGCTGCAGTGCCGTTGGGTGGTCGAACAGCGCGAAAAAAAGGGTTCAGGATGTACCGGTTCCCGGAAGGAAAAAAAAAACGCAGAAGGCACAAGATCCGGGAGGCCAAAACGAAGAGGGCTAGTAAGTGGAAGCCGACTTCGAGTTCTCGATTGTGCGAGGTAATTTTACAATTAAAATATTTTGTGCGTTAAACGCGTTTTATTTTGACTAAAACTGTGCAGCGACTTGGTGTGGCAGCGTCAGGTGAGTGTCCGTTGATCACGAAGCTGTTTCCTGTCGCGCGAGACTTGATAATTGCGAGCGGCCTGCAAGCTTTGAACTAGATACTGCATTTCAGTGTAAGCGCGAGCGGAGCCGATCGCTGCAAGCGCGTGCACGTCGCGCTGAACGACGCGTGAACTCTAGGAGTGCACGCGCTCCGTCGGCGCGTTCAAAGCATGCAGCTCGCTCTCGTAGCTTCGGCCTCGCAGCTCAGCTTCGCCGTCTCGCAAGCGCTTTTGTTTCGCTAGCGATACCTTTATTTTGATATTTTTTTTAATGCGCGTAACAAATACTTACTTGTCATGCCTTCTTGTTTTTTTAGGTGCACTTCATAGACAGTGAATTCGGAAGAGGGTTTGTCGCGATCGCAAAAGCTCAGGCACCGCGCAATGACGACGCTGTTCCTTCACAGCAAACCAAACAATGTCAGAAAACCCCAAAAGACCGGCAGGTGAAGAAGCACGGCGGAAAATCACGATCGGTCCGCCGTATTCCGTACAACGGTGCACCAACCTTGTGATGTGGTAAACAGTCGGAGAGCGATCCAGACAATCAAACTTGTCCACTGGAAAATGCGCACTAGGCCGCTGAGCTGTGTCGGACGTCGGGCGTCTTTGAGCGATTCCCCATTTATAAATGAGTGCCGTTCGTAAATGGGCGGTTTCTTTGCTAATTCTTACATGAATAAAGCACCGAATCACGAAATGCTTGTTTTCCGACTCTCTCCTTACGCCAACAAAAGCGCGAACGGCAAAACCTACACGCGCATACATCGCACGTCAATGGGGACCCACTTGCCGGGAGGCACATCATGGCGGAAGTGGAACCCGCTGAATCTCTGCTAAACCTAGCGGGCCGTAAGCCCCTCCCACCCGCCGAACTCTCCCAGTATAAAAGGCTCTGCGTTGCCCGCCACAATGGCTGGACCGACGAGCAGCGCCTGCACAACGTCTATTTTTCGCTTGAGGGGACCGCCAAGCACTGGTACGAGAACCATGAGTCCTCTTTGACGTCGTGGGACATCTTCAAGACCGATCTGAAGGCTACCTTCATCAACCACCACCGCCGAGAGAGAGCCGAAGACCTGCTGCGAACAAGAACCCAGGGCCCCAACGAGAGCGTCACCGGCTTCGTAGAGGACGTTCTGCGATTGAGTGCCCGCGCCGACCCTCGGGCTACAGAGGAGAAGAAGCTACGGGTCCTCATGCGCGGGGTGAGAGACGACATCTTCGGAGGACTCGTCCGCAACCCGCCGGCAACCGTTGACGCCTTCGTCACCGAGGCAACCAACATCGAGCGCGCCCTCCAAGCGCGCGCTTCCCACTACCAGCGTCAACCAGGCGTCGCTGCACCCGCGGTTCTTAACAGCGAAAACACTCCGGGTACGTCGGACATCCGGGAAATCATCCGGGAGGTCGTCCGCGAGGAACTGCGAAGGTTGCTGCCAACCGCCAGTCGTCCGCCAACCCTTTCTATCGCCGAAACTGTTCGAGAAGAAGTGCATCGGGCGCTCCAACCAGAGGTTCCCGTCACCACTTTGGCACCGGACGAACCGACGCTGAGCTACGCCGCCATGGCACGACGCCCGCCGCACGCCCCCCGCCAAGCCACTGCTCCACCCCGAAGAGACGCCCCAACGCCGCAGTACCCCCGACGACAGGAAGATCAGGCGCACGTTCGCCCAGAGCAACCTGCGCCGAGGAAGACAGACGTCTGGAGGACAGCCGACCGACGCCCGCTGTGCTATCACTGCGGGGAAGCTGATCACGTCTACCGCCGATGTCCATACCGACGACTCGGGCTGCGCGGATTCCACCCAAACGACCCGCGCCCCCGGTATGGCGAACGCCCTCGGGAGATCGACGAGTACCTGCGACGACCTCAGTCCCCCGAGCCTGCGTCCCGCCGACAGTTCCGGTCGCCTTCGCCACGACGTCCAGCTTCGCCGATGCACCGACCCCGACGTGAAAGCCTGTCACCACTCGCTCCACGCCGGGGAAACTAGGCGCGGCAACCCCTGGAGGTGGAGTTGCCGAAGACGACCGACGCCAAGATCCTCCAAGATCGTCGGAGCACTCCCACTCTAACGCCGCAACGCCCCGAAACAACATTTCTGCAAGAGTGTCGAATAACCTCAACGTAATCATCGACGGCCACGACGCGACAGCACTCGTCGACACCGGAGCAGACTACTCCGTTTTGAGTGGGAGACTCTCTCGCCGCCTTCGGAAAGTTACGACGTCGTGGGACGGACCGCAGATACGAACCGCCGGCGGACATCTCATCACACCTGTCGGCAGGTGCACTGCGCGCGTTGAGATCCACGGCGAAACCTGCCCTGTGAAGTTCGTCATTCTGCAAGACTGTTCGAGGGACGTCATTCTCGGAATGGACTTCTTGTGCGAATACGGCGCCATCATCGACCTTGCGGAGAACAAGCTGACGCTTCGGAAGCCTGTCCCATCGGCAGAAAATCCCAAAGCGACGTTAGCTACAGTGCGAGTCCTTGCCAGCCATGTAAACCTGCCGCCGCTGTCGAGTGTCTTTGTACCCGTCGGGACCGAAGAAGCCACCTGCGGTGTAGCACTGTTGGAAGGAAGCGTCCAACTTCTCGTTGGACGAGGGATTGGCATTGCAAGAGGCGTAATCGAGATCCAGGACGGGTGTACCGTAGCCCTTGTCACCAACTTCCGGCAAGAGTCGCAGCACCTTACAAAGGGTACAGCTGTGGGCTTCGTCGAGGAAATTCCGGACTCAGCCGCGATCGCCGTGATCTCAGAAGACGCCTCTCCGACGCAGCACAAGAGAACCACGCCGTCAGAGCTCGACATCGACCCGTCCCTCCCAGCCCCACAACGACAACAACTCAGTGACCTTCTCGCCGAGTTCAGTGAGTGCTTCTCCACGTCGTCGAAGGTGCGCCAAACGACGGTTGCGAAACATCGAATAATCACTGATAACGACGCTCTCCCTGTGCATCGGCCACCGTACCGAGTCTCCGTGAAAGAAAGGGAAGTTATCCAGAAGCAAGTTCAGGAAATGCTTGATGACGACATTGTCCAGCCCTCAAACAGTCCGTGGGCCTCCCCAGTAGTCCTAGTGAAGAAAAAGACGGAACCCTGAGGTTCTGCGTGGACTACCGCCGGCTGAATGCAGTAACAAAGAAGGACGTCTATCCGCTGCCCCGCATCGACGACACCCTGGACCGGCTGCGCCACGCCCGATACTTTTCGTCGATGGACTTGAAGAGCGGGTACTGGCAGATTGAGGTCGACGAACGAGATCGTGAGAAGACGGCCTTCGTCACACCGGACGGACTCTATGAATTTAAAGTGATGCCGTTTGGGCTGTGCACAGCGCCGGCAACCTTCCAGCGTGTTATGGACACCGTCCTTTCCGGCTTGAAATGGCAGAGCTGTCTCGTCTACCTCGACGACGTTGTCGTGTTCGCAACCGAATTCGACGAGCACCTCAGACGACTGCGAGCCGTGCTACGGGCCTTCAAATCTGCTGGGCTGACACTCAAGCCTTCGAAGTGCCGGTTCGCCTATGGAGAGCTGAAATTCTTGGGCCACGTCGTGAGTGCTCAGGGTGTAAGCCCTGATCCTGCAAAGACGTCCGCTGTCGCCGAATTCCCCAAGCCATCGGACAAGAAGGCCGTCCGTAGATTCCTTGGGCTGTGCGCCTACTACAGACGTTTCGTGCGTGACTTTGCACAGATTTCTTCACCGCTGACGCATCTGACGAAGGACGACGTGCAGTTCCAGTGGGGAGAAGAGCAAGAACAAGCGTTTGACGAACTCAAGCGAAGGCTGCAGTCGCCCCCTATCCTCGGACATTTTGATCAGTCGGCGGAGACAGAAATACACACGGACGCCAGCAATACCGGTCTCGGTGCGGTGCTCGTTCAGCGACAAGAAGGGGCAGAGAGAGTAATTGCTTACGCAAGCCGGGCGCTGTCTAAGGCAGAACAAAATTATTCAACGACCGACAAAGAATGCCTTGCTGTCATCTGGGCGATAACCAAGTTCCGTCCGTACTTGTACGGTATCCCGTTCCGCGTGGTCACAGACCACCACGCCCTCTGCTGGCTCGCAAACCTCAAGGACCCGTCAGGACGCCTCGCTCGCTGGAGTCTGCGACTGCAGGAATTCGACGTAACCATTGTGCACAAGTCTGGCCGCAAGCATAATGACGCCGACTGCTTGTCTAGGGCCCCAGTCGAATCTCCACCTGACAGCACCGACGACGACGATGACGCTCGTTTTCTCGGAGCAGTTACAGATACCGACATGGGAGCACTTCAACGAGACGACCCGGAGCTTCGCGCCGTGATCGACCACCTCGAAGGTCAAGGAAGTTCCGTTCCGCAAGTCCTGGCCCGAGACTTGTCAAGCTTCGTTCTGCGGGGAGGTGTGCTCTTCAAGAAGAACTTCGGAACCAGCAACCCTGCCTGGCTGCTGGTTGTGCCTGCCAGCCTGCGAGAAGAAATCTTTCAAGCATGCCACGACGACCCGACGGCTGGACACCTTGGCTACAGCAGGACGCTCGCCCGGATTCGTGACAAGTACTACTGGCCAAGACTCCCGAAAACCGTCCATCTGTACACACGGTCGTGCCATGAGTGCCAACGACGTAAGAAGCCTCCGACCAAGCCAGCAGGACTCTTGCAGCCGATATCTGCCCCGACTACGCCCTTCCAGCAGGTCGGAATGGATTTGCTCGGGCCGTTCCCAACATCGACGCAAGGGAACCGGTGGATTATCGTCGCGACCGATTATCTTACACGATACGCCGAGACGAAAGCCCTTCCATCGGGAACAGCAGTGGAAGTCGCCAAGTTTTTCGTCGAGTCCATTCTTCTTCGACACGGCGCACCTGAAGTGCTGATCACAGATCGAGGGTCATCTTTCCTGGCACAGCTGACTCAAGAGGTACTTCGGCTCAGTCACACCAGCCATCGACGAACCACGGCTTATCACCCGCAGACCAACGGGCTAACAGAGCGGCTCAATAAGACCATCGCCGACATGATCTCCATGTACGTCGACGTGGAGCACAAGACGTGGGACGAGGTGTTGCCGTACGTTACATTTGCGTACAACACAGCGGTACAAGAAACCACAGGAATGACGCCGTTCCAACTGGTACATGGCCGGACGGTTACCACAATGCTGGACGCCATGCTGCCTCACGTGCCAACCGACGATGGCAACGACGACGCTCAACTGATCTCTCAACGCGCGGAGGAAGCTCGTCAACTGGCAAGAATCAAGATTCAAGAGCAACAGCGAGTCGACGCACGCCGGTATAACCTTCGTCGCAGGGACGTCCACTTCCAACCCGGGGACCGGGTATGGGTGTGGACACCGATTCGGCGCCGCGGTCTCAGCGAGAAGCTTCTCAAGCGCTATTTCGGACCCTACAAAATCATCCGACGCCTCGGCGATCTGAACTACGAAGTTCTACCCGACGGAACGCGCCCATCTGCAAGACGCCAGCCACGACCCGAGGTGGTGCACGTCGTCCGGCTCAAGCCGTATTACGAACGATAGAACTTTGGACTCTCGTCAAAGAGTGAACTGGGAACTGTGAACTGTGGCTCGCGACTCTGCTATCTTTTTGTTGTGTATTTGTGTTTTACCTTTGTGCTGCATCGGGACGATGCACTTTTTTTAAAGGGGGAATAATGCCGCGAGCGCAGCTAACTAAGCAGGCAGCGCGCTCGTGGCCTAACGGTTATCGCGCGTGCCTTCCACGCAGAAAGCCCAGGGTTCGATCCCTGGCAGCGCCGCGTCTTTTGTTTATTCTTCCAATTTAGATTTCTGGTAATTTCGAGAACCGTGTTGCTCGTTCTAGGTTAGAATGTTCTGCGCGCCGAATGTTCCAGGCCGAATGTTCCAGAAGCCCACGCGTGCACAAAAGGGGCTCCGCGTAACCAGCCAGACTGAGTCTCGCCTCAGCGTTCGATCCTGCTGCTTCGCCGCTTTCGACGCCCGCGACGCTCTGTTATTATCTTCCGTTCCCTTTTTACTTTTGGGCACAAGTTCGCCCCATTAAACGTTTAGTTTCTTTTGTTATCACCGCCTCATCAGTTGTCATTCGTGACAATATCTTCAAGCGAGGCGCAGTTTGCGAGGTACTGTACAACTCATAGTCCAAGAGGACTAAAAGCAAAAGTTCAAAATTGAGTGACTGGGGCCAAATTTTAACGTGTTAGTAATTAGTCTTGATGGCCTAAAGACAAGGCATAACGTTTAGTCCTGGGGTTCATCTTTGTCTAGTGTGAGGGTTCATCTAGTCTAGTATCAGAATCTATCCTATAGTATTCAACTATCAACCAGCTTGTTTGAGCACTAACTTGACGTTCATTACACCAGTGATAACGTCAGTGGTGTCCAGCACAAACAAGACAAGCGATGAAAATTAGCTTTTCTCTTAGGTACAATATACAAGGTTGAAATTAACCTGTCATCAAGAAGACGAATTACATCACAGCCACAAACAAACGAGGACGACCGGAATAGGCCGGGCAAGAAAAAACACTACAAGTCAGTGTCACCTAGATTGTGAATACGACCATGTCAACATTCTAGGAGTAACCTTTCACGAGGACATCAGAGCAATATATTGCTACGACGAAACTTGCCGAAATGAAGAGCAACCCTGAACAGGATCATGATCGTAACAAGCAAATCATTTGGGCTCATAAGCAAGCACTCAAGAAAACGATCAAAGCCAACTACTTTCTGAGGTCATCATGTTCTTAGCTACATCAAATTAGATCTAGTCAAACGAAAAGAGCTAGAAACAATAAAGAGGAATTCCATGCAAATTAATTCTTACCCCCAAAAAGCACTAGGATCTAGGACTTTGAGGCAATCGCCGGCCTGAACCAACTCGGGGACATTGCCAGAAAGAAAAACAAGCGCAAGCACTCCAGAAGACAGCGGCAGGCAGGCAAATCCTCACCAATCTTGTAATTGAGCTCCCTGACACTGCGATCACAGTTCCACCACCCCTAGGAGGACGAGATCGTGGTAGACTCAAAAACACTCCCTCGAAACCAGAAAAAAAAACTGAAAAGGCGGAAGAAGGACAGCAGTGATGCAACACCTATGAAAGATCTAGAAGCTGAAAGACATCCTGAAGCTGAAACCCTCTGCACTTATGCTGCAAGAGACCTAACACAACACCTACCGCAGTCTACGGACACAAACGAAAAATGAAGAACCGTAAGCCCTCCCAAGGCAGAATTTCCATAAAATAAGCGGAATTGAAGATGATCCATCTCGCGGTCTTGACCGCAACCCTTGCCCTGACGAATGAAGGAGATATATACCCAGATGAAAATGAAGCCTACGAGAAATGATAAAAAGCCATCTCTCCAAACGAAGATGTTCAAAACACTCGAGGCAATTGTGAGCTTCTCAGAACACGAAGCAGCGAGATCACAATACGATGGATCAAGGGACATCTATTTATTTATTTATTTATTTATTTATTTATTTACCCTCAAGGCCCCGAAGGGCATTACAGAGGGGAGTGGGGGGAATAGGCGACAAAGGTACAGTTGATGATACATGAAATATAATACAGTAATTAATGCACGCTTGCTCAGACACTTCAAAAATATTCACACAATGTTATAACAGTAATACCAACTAGAAAATGGTTAATCAAAAACTAACAAACAAGGCATTTTTAAAATCAATAATACTGGTTATGGAGGCTATGTCAGCGGAAAGGCGATTCCAATCGGAGCTAGTGCGAGGAACAAAGGAGTTATAATAAGTGTTAGTTTTGTAATTGGGGATACCGACTTTGTACTGGTGATCTACGCGGGATGAAACATAAGTAGGTGGCGTTAGAAGTTCACGGCGCATGAAAGGGTTATTATGGTAAATCTTATGAAATAAAGTCAGGCGAAAAATGCGTCTACGGCTCATTAGTGTGGGTAAACCAAGACTATTTTTCATTGAAGTAACACTGGATGTACGATGGTAATTAGAGAGTATGAAACGTGCTGCACGATTTTGAACTGATTCCAATGTTGCAATGATAGTGTTATGACCGGGGTCCCAGATAGAACATGCATATTCAAGTTTAGTACGTACTAAAGTTGTATATAAAAGGAGTTTTAGTGACACTGGTGACTGTGAAAAATTTCGTTTGAGATATCCAAGCATGCGATTGGCGTTGTTAGTTACGTAGTTAGTGTGAGTTTCCCAGGAAAGATCGGAGGTTATGTAAACACCTAAGTATTTGTAAGAGGACACAGACTGCAGCGGAGTGTCGTCAATGCAGTAATTCGAGCATATGTTAGTATGGCGGGAAACTGTCATGGATTTACATTTATTAAGATTGAGTTGCATCAACCACTTGTCGCACCAGTTAGATACAGAGTTAAGATCAGATTGGAGAACAGAGATGTCGGAGCTATTTGTTATTTCTCTATATAGTACACAATCATCAGCAAATAAACTAATATTGGAGGAGATACAGTCAGACAGATCATTAATATAGATGAGGAAAAGTAGCGGACCTAAAACAGAACCCTGGGGAACTCCAGATGCTACGGGGGAAAGTGAAGAGTTAGTACCATTGGCATGCACAAATTGAGAACGGTTGGTTAAAAACGATTCTATCCAACGTAGCACGTTCGGATCAATGTTGAGGTTGCTAAGTTTTAATAGGAGTAGCCGGTGAGAAACTTTATCGAAGGCCTTAGAGAAATCAAGGAAGACGCAGTCTATCTGGGAGCCACGGTCAAGGACAGAATTAAGCTTATTAGTGAAGAGCAGAAGCTGTGTTTCGCAGGAAAATGATTTGCGGAAGCCGTGTTGAGTTGGGTGAAAAAAAGAATTAGATTCTAGGAAACATGCGAGGTTAGAATATATGATATGTTCGAGTATCTTACAAGGAATGGATGTTAAAGAAATTGGCCGGAAGTTATTCGGTGAGTAGTGGTTGCCACCTTTATGAATTGGAGTCACCTTTCCAACTTTCCAGTCTTCGGGAAGGCAGCCTTCCTCCAATGATTGCTTAAAAATCACTGATAGAATAGCAGATGAATACGACTTCGTGTTCTTTAAGAATTTAGAGTTAATATTGTCAATACCGGATGAAGAAGAGAGCTTGAGGTTATTAATTATTGCAGCTATACCATCATATGATATTAATATTGGATTCATTGGCAAAAAGTCAGGGCAATTAAAGTTGGGGTACACAGAAACATCGGTGGGAGAAAAAGATTGTATAAATATATCGTTTAGCAATGATGCACACTCATCTTGACCTACTCGTTCCCCATCTGCGTTTGTAAGCTTCAGATCACCGTGGTTATCATTAGGTTTGATTAAGTTCCAAAAGTGGCGAACATTTGTAGATAAAATTGTGGGCAACGTGTTAGTAAAAAAATTTCGTTTCACTTCTAATACTGCACGTTTATATTCCTGCTCGGCGCAATGATAGGCGTTAAAATGACTATCTTGTTTTGAAAGTTTGGCTACACGAAAGAGGCGTTTCTTTTTATTGGAAAGTCGTTTAAGTCTGGTGTTGTACCATGGGGAATTACTTTTGGATGATAATGTGCGAACAGGAATATATGTGCTTATTAGATAGTTAACTTTGTTTCGAAACAGACACCAATTTTCATTTACAGAGCGTTCAAAGAAATTTTCCACAAAGTAACTCAGAAATTCACACAATTCACTATTTATAGCCGTAAAATTAGCTTTTCCGTAATCACGAATCTGTTTAACTATTTTCGGAGAATGACTTGTGGTAATATTTAAGGTAAAATGCAGCAATAAATGGTCACTAAAACCAGGTAGATAGGTAATAGGGGAAACAAGGTCGGGGAAGGTTGACAATACAAGATCTAACACTGAGGCACAGGAGGGCGTAATTCGGGTGGGGTGAGACACTAGCTGAGAGAAATTGTAGTCCGAACATAATTTGAGGAATTTGTCACTGTCAGACGAAAAAGGGCTTGCGTAAGCTGTTTCCGCCGACCACACAATATTTGGATAATTAAAATCACCCAGAAGGATGAAGTTTGGTGTGGGAGATCGCATAGTCACTGTACTGATTACGTCATGAAGTTTGTTCAGAAAGCTATCGTCACTTGAGGGAGGGCGGTAACAGGCACCCAAGATATATTTTTTGTGATTCACGGAAAGGCAAACAAAGACTGTTTCGAGGTCACTCGCAACATTCAAATAAAGGGAATCTATATGATCGGCGACTGCAATCAGCACACCTCCGCCTTGGCGAGCTTCCCTATCAGTGCGATAAATTTTGAAGCGTTTGTTAGTAGTTAGGATTTCGTTATCATGAATTTTGCTAGAGAGCCACGTTTCTGTCAAAACTACAACATCAGCCCCGGTGGAGTCAATGGCAGAGCATAGATCGTCGCGATTTCGCATGACACTTCGGATATTAGTAAACAGAACATTAATTATTTCGGGCGCGAAGGAAGAACCACTACCCCTCGCACAATGTTAGGGCAAGGCAGAGCGGGCAGATGCTGCGTGGGCACTTAAATTTGATGTCACATTATTTTGGAAGGATGAAGAAGGTTGATTATTATCGCCTCCAGGGCTTCTTGTATTTGTGTTGGTCTTGCCCGGCCTTCTGTCATTTCCAACTTCATACACCCTGTCGTTCGCATTTTCATACATGAAACATTTATTGTTCACGTAAAGCTTATTGTAGCGCAGTTGGAAGACGCTCTTTTGTAATTTTCCAAACTCAAAAAGTTTCTGTCTTGCTAGGCGCGTAGCCGGAGAAAAATCTTCATTAGCCGTTATGCCGCAGGCTTTAAGCTTAGGTCGTGATCGTAGGATTGTTTGTTTTGTTTTGAAAGAAGAGAACTTGACAATCACTGGTCTGCATCCTCCGACTGCGTACGAACCAAGCCTGTGAGCACGTTCAACACATTCATCAGAAACTTGCAGACTAAGTGAAGTAGATAACGTATCTAATATTTTTACTTTAGACTGTTCCCAAGATTCAGAGGCAGAATCTTCAATACCGTGAAAGATAATATTGCTCCTTCTTGAGCGGTCCTCAATATCGTCCAGGCGCTCGTGCAGTCTTTGGTTGTCCTTAATAACAGACTCCATTAATCCCTCGGCGGCCAGCAGCTCTTCCCGGGTTGCATCGAGAGTTGCAACTTTGCACTCAACGCCATCGAGCCGATTTTGGATGTCGGTAACCTTTAGTTCGACGGATTCTTGCTTACTCTTTAACTCGTTAATAGACTTAATAAGGCTAGCTTGGCCTTGGTCAATCTTGACCGTACGTTCATTAACATCTTGCAAGAGTTTGAACATGTCGTTAAACTGCTTGGACTGTTCGATAGACATGGGTCCCGGATTCGCCTCGACGTCACCGGAGCGTAACAAGAGAAGTTTTAATGTATCAGCGAAATGTAGGACAAGCATCGCATGTGTACACAACCAGTAATACAAAGAGCACAAAGAACAAAAAAAGCGCAATGACCGTGGGCACGGTAACTCGAGAAGCCACAAGTTATTACTTCGTCTAGAGTGAATAGAATACTGATTTCTTACCTGTATGTAGAACAAGAAAGGGTTCGTCAGCGACATTGCCGCTAATGAGTCACCGTGCCCACTGGCGTAGGCCACACCATGCGCTGCTTTTGTAGCGATCGACGTGGCTGTCGCAGTCGATGGTCGCGCTAGGTGCGGCTGAATCGATGCAGGATTTTCGATGAGGGCGACGTCCTCCAGGGCCGGTGAAGACATTTCCGGAAACGACGGCGCGAACACTACCGCTTGAATCTTCACTCCCTTTCTTTCTACCCACAACAACTCAAGGAACAAAAGCGACGACGGTCAATTAGTAAGGCTTATTACCGTAGCCAACAAAGTAGACAAAGAACCAGTCTACTCTTTGGACCTCACGGCAACCGAACGAAAGGCCCGCCAAGAGCGCCTCAAGAGAATCCTCGAGAAGACACGCACCTCTTCCATTCAACATCTACACTTGATAGGATAGTATCTTTCTGCATAGGCTTCGCACGGACATAGGCCAAAAGCTCTCAAGATGGTGCAATGCCTCCGATGACCAAAATGTAATATTTTTCGGTCGCGTTTTGGTTGTGCGTCATTTCACTCTCTCACATTGCTCGCGGGCGCAAAGGTGACGGAATTCCATTGGATGACATAACCTTTAAAAAATAACAAGAACAAAATAACAGCAAGACAATTATTCTTATGTCTTGATAAGACTGAAAGCGCGAGCTGAAATTTTCTATTCTTTATTAAAAACAAAAAAAATGACATAGAACTATCTCTCTCTCCGCTTTCGGAAGGTGGAGCAAACTTGGGAGACCTTTGGTTGCGAAAGTGGCGTCCAAGAGATAACACCGGAGCGCCGACCGATTTGCATCGGCGTGCTCCCTAACGGCGCGCCAGTGCCTGCTGCTGAAAACTGCGCAGTGCGCACGCGTGTCGTTTCAATGCCATACTATTCTTTATCTACCCCCCCCCCCAATTCCTTGGACTTTCTGGCCTCCTAATACGCAGTAAGCATGAGCAGTAGACCATTTCAGCTGACATTTTCGCACACCTTCACATTCGTACCCTATTTGAAGGATCTGACGACCTTAACATCGTCTTAGAGATTGTCCTAAAAGTTGTCCTAGAGATCATCCTAGGCGTCGTTTTCGCTGTCTTCCTCTAGGACGTCATTCTCGACGTCGTCCTTGAGGTCGTCCTTAAGATCGCCGTAGAGGTCGTTTTAGACGTCGTCCTTGAGGTTGTCCTAGAGATTGCTCTGGAGGTCGACCTAGACGTCGCCTTTGATGTCGTCCTCTAGAACTTTGTCCTCAAGAAATAGCGTTCTATAAAAAATTTAAAGAACAATTTAATGGTAATGTTGCCAGACTACCAGACAAAACGTGCTATTTGCAATTTTTAGCACATTCTTCTGTGTACATTTTGCCGCACATCAGTGCGTTTGTTTGAGTCATGACGCAAACAGCCAAAATAGTTTATCCGGCTTCCTATTTGATCTTTCTGGTGATGATGGTAAACCTGCTACATATTTTCAGATGGAGAAGACCAATGCGTTTAAAAGTTTTAATACTTGTCCCATTGAACATTTTGTGTGCTGGAGGCTAGCGTATTTGTGACTTAAGTTATATTTCCTGCATACATGTGCTATTTCTTTCGGAAACAATAGTGCTGCGGTGGAATAACCGTTCAAGTCAGAAAAAAGAAACATACAAAATAGCTTCCCAAATGCGCACTCGTGCTCGCTGGTATGTATGATAAAAGTTTCACATAGAAATATTTTCGAGCCGACCGCTTCAGAAGAGATTATTTCCACAAATGAGTGGGAAAACGGGCTTCATAAGGACGTGGATGCAAACACCCAAAAACACGTCGATTATAAATACGAAAAGAAGGTTCAAAGGCATGTTCAGGAGCGTCGTTAATTAAGAATGCGACAGCAACAAGGAAAGACTCCTGTCATCTCTCTGTCATCCCACACGCGCACGTTACGGAAGAGTTCTGAAATTAGCAAGCGTTCATTTATAACACAAGTGAACAAGCACATATTAAGGAAACCCCAGAATGAGCGTTGCATAAGTTAATCGCATAAGCGACCCTCACTCGCACGCATACATACACGCGAAGATCCGCTTAGCACCTTTATTTGTTAATTAATGCAAATTATTGTATGAAATATTGAGAGTGTATGGTTAAAAGCCGCCGTACAAGCATCTAAGAAAAGAACGAATAAGCTCTGCCACTTTTCTCAACCTCGCCGGGAGAAAGGATGGACGTAACCTTGTTTTGGTTTGTCGAGTATTTTTTGCACAAAAATTGCGAAGGCTGACTGAGATTAGATTGAGTTGGATGCGTACCACACTCTCCAAAATTTACATCTTTTTCTCAGTAATCTTGTGATGTTATGTGCTTCGCTATCTAGGTTGCTCGGAGTTACCAGTTGACTTCCATAACGATGTGCAGATAAAGGTTTGTTTCGTGCTCGCGCTCCGCTTGATCTTCTTGCCTATTCAACCAGCGATTCGAGAAAATGGACAGGAAACTGGTATCTCGTCAGTTTCTGAGGATCCGATGGATTTGAATACAAAGAGAACCGAGCAAATCAAGTTAGCTTAATACGCAAGGACAGGAAACGAAAATAGAGGGGCAGTTGAAGAAGCGCATCATGAAACGACAGCTCTCCCTTAAACGAAATCAGTTGGCTCTTCCAAGTACGTTGAAAAAAAAATAAAGAAGATAGCTTCCACCTTTCTTAGAGCGCAGAGGACCTGATTCTTGGCCACATCGGAACTCATAATTTAATGAGCATTGCATTTCGCTTGAATCTTATATTTTGCATAGCTTGTATTTGTAGCGCGCTAAAATGCTCGAGTGTTATTAAACCAAAACGTGAGATCGAGTTAAACGGAATGATTAAGGTGTAGACGAGCCGGAGTTCTTGAACGGGATGGAAAGCACTAAGATAGGAGTGGAAAAGTTTTAAAGCGAAAATAAATTCAGTAATAATGCAGCAGACAATGTCTCACAAAGGGTACATACATCACGTTTTGAGGCGATGCCTGTCCTTTGTTGTAGCTTTTACATTTTTGAACTCCCTTTTATACCCATCCTTAGGGTTTTGAATTATGGTCAGGTTGGATAAGATAGACGAAAAACAAGATATTTAAATGACACCCAATTCATCTGTATGTTGGCGCGTGAAATATTACCACTTTCGAGTCTTATCAAAGTAATCACTTGAAAAATTGCTGATTGGTTATAATTAATTTGAGCTGCGTGAGGGCGCGGAAAAAGCAAACGCGAACACTCAAACGAATTTCCTATTGAAGAACTTTTACATCCAAGATCTCTACCGAAAGAAGCTCTACTTCTCTTCCAGCGTTTGCTCGTCGACTGCCATCGTGTTCAGTCGACCATTCGTCGAAGGGATATTGAAGCTATAAATGATGTATTATAGAAGTAACGCTAAAAGATATCTTGTTTTTTTTTAAAGGAGATCTGCTAAATACCGGTGCTATTGCTGTGACAACATATTAGACTTCTGCATGGCGAGTGCAAACATCCTTACTATACTGCGTTTCAACTTCTTTGCAGGCGAAGCCGTAGCTACGTACGCGAGAATGTTTTCCTGATGGATGATTTTGCTGCACGAGGGCGTGTGCTTGGCAGAGGCACTAAATGTCCCAACCTCGTTGTTGGAGCTTCTATGACGCTGAAACTTCTGGCGAAAAAAGTATAAAGGTAGCTGAGGTACGTGCAGGAGTTGTCTTTGCTTTTTGTCAATTTACATGCTGATACATCATCCCTAATTACTGCCTTCTCTTTATGTATTATTATATGCGATTGACGGAGGGAGAAACATTTTGGGAGCGTAAAATACCCATATGCAGCAATGTAGTGGGAGTTTCGAAATATTACTGTGGTAGCAAGTTCAAAATGTAGGTTTGAATCAGATATAATTAAATTGGCTCTGATGTGAGGGATGTCTCTTCATACAGAGTTCACCAGTCCAGACTTCCGTAGACATTTTCTAATGTTACTTCGAAGTTTTTGCCTGCAATTCCGCGAAAAAAATAGGGTGAATAAGGTATTGGATAACCGAGTAGGGCAGACCACTCAATCCATACCGATTGCATAAGTCCTTCCGCACCTCTGCATACTCAAAACCGAGAAGAAAAACGTACGTAATATCGTCTCGTGACCCGGTCGTGTTGGCAGCTTGGGGTCATTTACATTTGGAATTGCTGATGTAGATCGAGGGTTTGCGCAAGAGACCTGTTGCAATACGTAAATTGCCATGACGGCAGGGTATTTTGGGAACCCTCGGTTCAGACCCAGCGCTTTCTGGTTGCGTCTCTACGATTGCTCGTGATTCGCGGCAACTACCACCAGCAGCCGTCGCAGCGATTCGCCATCCGGGCTTTCCTCCGGAACGTCGTACGCCGTTTGCGGCGTACCGTATCTCGGCTGCCTGGGGTACCCGGGTCAACTTTGTTCTGGGTTGTGTTGTTGGACAGACCTTGAGAGAACTTCACGACTTACAGTGTCACCGAATCCCCTCATCTTGAACCGCAGCCTTGGCAGGTTTTACCAGGTTCGACAAAGCTTTGGTGCAGCAGGCGGAGCCATTAAAAATAAGAGGGTGAGGAGTTAGCAAGTTAGCCAACGCCCCCCCACCCCCTATTTCCGTGCGCTCGTCCTATTCGGCTTCTCTAGTGCTGTTGCCATGGTAACCTGCGTCCACTCGTGTAAGTCACGTGGTAGCGGGAGGAAAGACGATGGGAGCTGCATAGCGAGGACTCCCATAATTTGTTGAGCGGTGCGCGCGGCCTTTTGGGATTTTTGCGACTGGTGTATTTGACCTCAAGCGATGATGTAAGACCGCTGAGGCTATGAGACGTTTTTGAGAAATTTCAGGTGGGTGGTAATCAGGAGCTCCTGAGAGAGGGTTGCGATTTAGAAAATATGTGCGGATGAAGCGAAGTGCTTCATTGTACTGTCAAGGAGAGATTGCGGACGTCTCACGTTTAGGTTCGTTCTTTCCATGGGCATCAGCCCTCCTGTTACTAAAGTAACAATGAGTGCTGGCAGCCACTGGAAGGCAATTCGCCAAGCCGACCTTAGAGTGAACCTCGCAGCAGCCTCCGTTGTTTTCACCAGATGAATTTGTTTTTCCGGTTGTCGAAGATGATCCATGGCCGCGTTGAAGTCGGTCAGACTCAAGGCGGCCATGGATCGTCCTTCCCTTTCTTGTTTGTAGAGTTGAAAGCAGCACATTTATGTGCTCCTCGTGGCTACCAACTTGGATGTCATTATGGTAGTGTCAAAAATAAGCCGTTTAGCAAACAAGGGTATAATCGGCAGGTATGTATACCGCAGTGCTTGCAGTGTAGGCACTTGTTCTATAGAGTCAGTTTTGAATATCTCATAAAAAATTTTCGTAGTTAATTACTCAAGTGCGTTGGCTTTGTCCTCTCTTTTGCTAAAACATCCAAAGGTACTTAAGGTAACTTGTTCTATGACCCCTTATATTTATTTTTTTGCTATATTTGCGAAAAAAATAGAGTAGAATTAGTAAGAAACGTATTTATGTTTATTATAAATATATAACAAAATGTTGGATGAGTATCATGGAAAGACAACAAGAAAACCGCTTTATAGCGCATTTTCGTGCATTTGTGTTTTTATTATGCCTATTTTCCTTTTGCTTTTTTGTTTACGCAGTATTATTTCCCTGGCACACGCGTGCCGCCGCAGTTTCAAATGCACTCGTTATACTTGACTTTGAGTTTTATAGTTTTTTTTTCCATTTCACTTGAATGTTTCTAAAGTTTTCAAAAGAAGCAATAACCTATGTCACGTTGCTTTGTGTGAAGCAAGAAATATAAGCAACGAAGTGATTTTACCAGACACAATTTAGGTCAAAAGTAAGGGAATCGATAACTGTCTCCAATCGATTGCCCTACAGCATGCCCATTTCTCACTCGGCCTCGCCCACTCATTTCTGCACCCCCAGAAGTATGAGATTTCGTTTTGCCAATGCCGTCGATAAGTATAGTGATGAAATAATTAATGAAACCCAACTAGGAAGATGCGACAACGAGAAAAACAAACGCGTCCTTCCATGAGCATACACCGGAGGCGGCAAATGCAAACCTTAGGGACTATCGACTGCAATACAAGTAAGCTCAGCCCAAGGTGGGTGCAAAAACACCGACATCGAGGAGCTGTATAATAGAACGGGCCACCGCGAGATAGAAACAATAAGTGTAAGTGTGTCACGTAATGGTAACGGAGCCATGCTACTGGATCCGCAAGAGAAAACCAAAAAAAGGGAGAGGGGGGGGAGCAAGTAGTGAAATGAGGGATATTACCTTTTTTTTTCTTTCTCTTCGCAAAACGTCGGGTTGTCCTCCGCTTCCTCCCCTCAGGGCATGGGGATATCATTGATTTTCTGAGTTGCCCTGTGTGTCTAGAGGAACTGAGGGAGTAAACCTAGCTTTCATTACGCTGCACAAACAACGCACCACTTTCGCATCTCAGTGCGGCGACAACCTTTTCGTTAAGCGCGTTCTGATGTTCTAGTATTTATTCTGTATTCTATGCTACTTCATCCTGCTGCCTGTTTCCACACGTGCCCTGATTGGGTCGTTTTTCCAAGCGTGAGATCTACAGGCCTGTCCTAGTTTTTATTATTGTCGCTGTGGCGCGGTCTCAAAGGATGAGTGAATAATGTGCCAAGCGAACGACTGACTGAACATACTGATCACCTACGATAGACTCGGTTTCTGTATAGATTTTATTGTTTTGGCCAAGGGAAAATACATTTATCTATAAACGTGATATTTGAGGATGGTGGCATGCTTTCGGCTTCATTCACGAGGCGGAAATATATCCTGGTTTGTACGTGGGACAATTGGGTAAACTTGAGAGTATAGCATAAATAAGGCATATGGCCGGAAGCCTTTTTTTCCATAAAATTTGCTTTACGGCACAAATATTTATTTAAGTTTCTTTTTTTTGTAGTGTTATGAAAGCACGCAAGTAGAGCGTAACCCTGCAAATGTTTCGTTTTTGTTTGTCAGGACAGTAAGAGCCCGAAACAAAGCGCTTCAAAAGTAGCTCGGTTAAATCACGTCCATGCCTTCTAGTTTGCAGCTTCTCAAGGACGCGAGGAGGGGGGTTCAAGCCGCGTGTGAGTCCGTGTTGGCAGGGTACGCGGCTACCACATAGGGAAATCCGGGTGTTCGAACACCGCAAGTGTGATTTTTATTTTAGCATTGGTTGATCTTCTTGATAATTCATGTAGATTCTAGGAAGATATTGTGCGTTCCTGCCTGGACTGTTGTTGATAACACAATTTTCTAAAATTAGCCTTGGCTTTTAGAGCTTATCAAACTTTCCTGTCGGCCGCCGTCGCTGGTGACGAGGTGTCGAATTTCCATTCAACGCCACAGTCTTTAAATAAATGATTTGAAGGGTAGATAACTAGGTCTAAGTAGTTATTCAATTAAACTCACTAAAACTTAACCGCTTGGGTACGACATTTTTTGACATTGTAGATTTAATTTTATTTAACGTAGATTGTTTTTTATGGCTTGGCGCATGTTAACTAGGCAATCCTTCCCTCTAAAAAAAGGTATCACCTTACACCCTTTTGTCCAATATAATGCACTGCAAAACTTCAGTTCGGCGTACAGCGCACTATAGTCGAACAGGCGGCCCCGAATTTTACGAAGGACTTGATAACATTGCGATATACCTTATTAAATAGACAAAGTACGTATGAAAATCACATAAAGAAAACACTGAGGTTTTGCAGTAGGGCCAAGAAAACCCCGATTATATTTTTTTTTCTAGTGACCAACCCGTACATTAGGTATTTTAATAACTTGCACCATGTGGCTATCAAGCCTATCGTGAAAAACTAGTATCGTCAGATCGACGTCAGTGTGCTGTACGTCAAACTGAAGTTTTGGCGTGTCTTATATGGGACAAAAGATGTAAAAATACACCTTTTATTTGAGTGTATTCATATTACATTAGTTGATGATTCATCATTTTCTCTCCAGCTGATGTGCTTAATCCTTTGAACTGACCAGCACATTTGCAAAGACGTGCAATGTTAATCTTGGCGAAAGATTTTACTGGAGTACGTGAGAATATACAACCTTAGAGGCAACGCGTTTCTTTAATATAGTATATGCTCAACAGAAATACCCAAACATTCTAACAATTATTGGCACAGTCAGAATTCTTTCAAATATTTGTTTAATGCAAACCGCGAACAAGAAACAATATGTATTTACAGTAAGGTACGACAAACTCTAAGAAAGTAAAAACCATAAAGTATATATGCACATGAAGAATGACAAGTGTAGCAATACTTGAATTACAAACGAGATTGGCACCACGCAGTCATTTAAAAAAAAAATCGAGCTTTTTGATTAATAAGTGCTCTCTCTTTATACTTTTAACAATATTTATAAGATTTTTAGAATATTAACTACTACATAGGGAAAATAAAGGGGCTCATTCTATACGTCTCATGTTTGCGGTAAAAGAAGCTCACCCACCACTGAGAGTTAACGGGAGCAGAAGGAACATAACAAGCTTGTAAAAGTCATTGTGTCT
>JAZHYW010002072.1:0-12431 GCA_037355805.1 Ixodes ricinus
TAAGTAATAAAACAGTAGGAGCGGCCTACATAGCAATGAAACCAAATTCAGAAATATTACATTTTGAAAAATTTAGACTATCAGAAAACGCAACTATATATGATGCAGAAGTATTAGCTATAAAACATGCTCTTTTGTATGCAAGCTCTCTAAAGGAACGATATAAAATCGGAATAATATCAGACAGTAAATCATCTTTACAATCAATATCGAATCCAATAAATAATAATGTTCAAATAAATAATATAAAAGAAATACTAAATGAGGTAAAAGTCAGGCAAGAGGTCCTCCTCTTTCATATTAAAAGCCATACAAACAACTATGGCAACGACATAGCAGACAAATTGGCAAATGATGCTCGGAAAAACGGAAAACAAATGACTTGTTTACTCTCGAAAAGGTATATAAAACAGATTTTAATAGACAAACAATACAAAGATTGGAATAAACTGTGGAAAGAGATGGGAAAAGATACTTCCCTATATGAATGGATTCCCTCAGTTGATTCAATTCCAGAGTACTTCCCAACTAATTACTTTCAAACACAAATTTTTACGAACCATGGACGCTTTCCATACTATTTCTTTAAATTCGGCAAAACAAGCGATTCCACATGTCCATGTGGAAAATTAGCAATAGAATTTAAACACTACTATTCAGAATGTCCGCTTACAGCAAACACACGTACTAAACTAGACACATATGGAAATCCGAATTTCAATGTAGAAAACAAAAGAAAATATAGTAAAAATGAAACATTTATGAAACTCCTCACAGAGATGGTGGAGCTTTTGGCTCCTTTAATTCAGCAAGTGTAAAAAAAAAGAAAAAAAATGAAGAAAAGCGAAAAGAGAAGCTAATTGTTCCTTTTCAAAACAAAATTCCCGAATGTAAACTAGGGAAAAGGGAAAAAAAGGAAAAAAAAGGGGAAAAAAGAAGAGGAAAAAAAAAGAATAACAGAAGTCCGGTCAAGAACGACTGTTAGGGGAGAGGGGCCAGGTTCCCCCTTAATCCCAAAAACATCAGCAACAAATTCGACAAAGGATCTTGAGAACCCCTAAGAAACTATAAAACCTACAAAGGGGAATGACTTAGTGGCAGGGTGGGATCAACAGTATCCCATCCGGGAGCCAGACGCAGGCCTGGGAGTCGTCGGCCCCAACCGAACACGATGCCACAGAGAGCAGTCAAAACTGCACGAACTGGAAAGTGGAGTTAAAAGAACCAACAAAGGCCCAGTCATAAACGACTAGGGGAGAGGGGGCCAGGAACCCCCCTTGCTACCCCAAGAACGGCAAACAAGATCCAAAGGACTCGGAAATTCCCCTATCAGCCAACAAAAGGGGAAGGATCTGGAGCTGGTGGGCACTGAGAAGGCCCACTGGGGGCTAGGTACGGCCCTGGGATGTGCCAGCCCCCGCCCGATCTAAGGTCGGGTAGCACAGATCGGATAGGAAACAGAAAAAGGAGATGACACAATGACCGTTGACAAAAAAAAAGGAAAGAAAGAGAAAAAAAAAACAAGGAAACTAGAATTTTTTATTTATTTTTTTGTAAAGGGGAAAAGAGAAATGGGAAGTGAGAAAAGGAACAAAAGCAAAAATAGAAGTAATATGAGAAGAGAAAAAAAGGAGTACTAAATGTGGAGGGATTACTAATAAAATGAAAAAAAGGAGTACTTTGACACACAAACAACAACAAAAAAATATATATATATGGATAAATAATTTAAAATAGTTTAAAACATATGAAAAATGTCAAGATGCACGTTGGGTGCGCTGGAGGCGAAGACTGAGTAATACACTATTCGGAAACTTTATAAATGAGCAATAATATACCTGAGAGAGTCAACAAAGAAAAGGACAAACCACGGTAAATTTAAAATATCTGACAAAAAGGGAAAGGAGGGAGGAGGATTTCTCTCTTGGTAGATAAAACAAAAGAAAACTCCTATGCACTGAAAAAAATGGAAAAAAATATTTTGCAAAAAGAAAAGTTTAAACACTAGTGAAATAAAAGAAAATATTATAGAAAGACTTCATTCTTTAGGATGAAGGGGCGGGGAAATAATTATGTTCTTGCTGCAGGAAAACAGGCCCAACTAACCATATTCAGGCAAAAGAGAGAACAAGGAACGACCATCAGAGCATCACAACACGGACGGGGAAGAACAGAGAAGAGAAAGAATACAAGGGAAAGTGAAGAAAAGAAGAGAAGAAAGAACGATAGAAGAAATCAAGATTTTAAATACGCCAACTAACTCGATTTACTCACCTTTTATTATTATTATATTTTTTTTGCGTCATAATTTTTAAAATTATTAGTATTCATTCAATTTTTTTTAAATTTAAGTTCAAGGTGAACTTAAGGGGGGGGGGGGTAAACTTCAGGAAAAAAGGAAAAAAAGGAGGGGAAAAAAAAGGAGGGGACAAAATAAATCTACCCGTTGATTAGGCCGTTCCCCTGGCGGTGGTTCCGCTACTTTCTCTTACACCAATTTTTTTTATTCATTTCCTTTCCATCAATTGGCATTTATTCTCTAAATTTATATTTGGTGAACTCTATCACCCAATTTTTTTTTATGTTATATTGGCGTTAAATCGGCTGTGCCCTCGTGGCGGTACCGATTGAGGCATTTTTATTTTTCAATCTTTTTGGCCCTAGCATGATTCACAAGGAAGTTACAGCTCCTCAGAAAGTTAACCACTACCACCGCAGACCACTGAAGTGAAAAACTTCTTTCTTGCCTATAAAACACATGGTTTGGAATGTTGTCCAATTTAAAAGAGCTGCACGCTGGCATTTTGCCCTTTGATGCTCGAGCACACCCCTCTATGGAAGTAGTCAAGTGGTATATACATACCTTCAGACAATGTTGACGGCAATTATGCTTCAGGCCTTGCTTGCGACCACGACAGGGCAGGGGGACGCAGAGCGAGACAGCGCCCTGCTGCATGTCTGGCCAAAAAAGTGAAACATTAGGCACATGCAGTAATTACCACAGAGGAGGGTATGTGAATTAGCCATCTGCATGTTATGATTGCTACTGATTTGGTTTCAAATGGCGCTGCCCTAGCATGATTCACAAGGAAGTTACAGCTCCGCAGAAAGTTAACCACTACCACCGCAGACCACTGAAGTGAAAAACTTCTTCTTGCCTATAAAACACATGGTTTGGAATGTTGTCCAATTTAAAAGAGCTGCACGCTGGCATTTTGCCCTTTGATGCTCGAGCACACCCCTCTATGGAAGTAGTCAAGTGGTATATACATACCTTCAGACAATGTTGACGGCAATTATGCTTCAGGCCTTGCTTGCGACCACGACAGGGCAGGGGGACGCAGAGCGAGACAGCGCCCTGCTGCATGTCTGGCCAAAAAAGTGAAACATTAGGCACATGCAGTAATTACCACAGAGGAGGGTATGTGAATTAGCCATCTGCATGTTATGATTGCTACTGATTTGGTTTCAAATGGCGCTGCCCTAGCATGATTCACAAGGAAGTTAGCTCCTCAGAAAGTTAACCACTACCACTGCAGACCACTGAAGTGAAAAACTTCTTTCTTGCCTATAAAACACATGGTTTGGAATGTTGTCCAATTTAAAAGAGCTGCACGCTGGCATTTTGCCCTTTGATGCTCGAGCACACCCCTCTATGGAAGTAGTCAAGTGGTATATACATACCTTCAGACAATGTTGACGGCAATTATGCTTCAGGCCTTGCTTGCGACCACGACAGGGCAGGGGGACGCAGAGCGAGACAGTGCCCTGCTGCATGTCTGGCCAAAAAAAGTGAAACATTAGGCACATGCAGTAATTACCACAGAGGAGGGTATGTGAATTAGCCATCTGCATGTTATGATTGCTACTGATTTGGTTTCAAATGGCACTGCCCTAGCATGATTCACAAGGAAGTTAAAGCTCCTCAGAAAGTTAACCACTACCACCGCAGACCACTGAAGTGAAAAACTTCTTGCCTGTAAAACACATGGTTTGGAATGTTGTCCAATTTAAAAGAGCTGCACGCTGGCATTTTGCCCTTTGATGCTCGAGCACACCCCTCTATGGAAGTAGTCAAGTGGTATATACATACCTTCAGACAATGTTGACGGCAATTATGCTTCAGGCCTTGCTTGCGACCACGACAGGGCAGGGGGACGCAGAGCGAGACAGCGCCCTGCTGCATGTCTGGCCAAAAAAGTGAAACATTAGGCACATGCAGTAATTACCACAGAGGAGGGTATGTGAATTAGCCATCTGCATGTTATGATTGCTACTGATTTGGTTTCAAATGGCGCTGCCCTAGCATGATTCACAAGGAAGTTACAGCTCCGCAGAAAGTTAACCACCACCGCCGCAGACCACTGAAGTGAAAAACTTCTTGCCTATAAAACACATGGTTTGGAATGTTGTCCAATTTAAAAGAGCTGCACGCTGGCATTTTGCACTTTGATGCTCGAGCACACCCCTCTATGGAAGTAGTTAAGTGGTATATACATACCTTCAGACGATGTTGACGGCAATTATGCTTCAGGCCTTCCTTGCGACCACGACAGGGCAGGGGGACGCAGAGCTAGACAGCGCCCTGCTGCATGTCTGGCCAAAAAAGTGAAACATTAGGCACATGCAGTAATTACCACAGAGGAGGGTATGTGAATTAGCCATCTGCATGTTATGATTGCTACTGATTTGGTTTCAAATGGCGCTGCCCTAGCATGAATCACAAGGAAGTTACAGCTCCGCAGAAAGTTAACCACCACCACCGCAGACCACTGAAGTGAAAAACTTCTTGCCTATAAAACACATGGTTTGGACTGTTGTCCAATTTAAAAGAGCTGCACGCTGGCATTTTGCCCTTTGATGCTCGAGCACACCCCTCTATGGAAGTAGTCAAGTGGTATATACATACCTTCAGACAATGTTGACGGCAATTATGCTTCAGGCCTTGCTTGCGACCACGACAGGGCAGGGGGACGCAGAGCGAGACAGCGCCCTGCTGCATGTCTGGCCAAAAAAAGTGAAACATTAGGCACATGCAGTAATTACCACAGAGGAGGGTATGTGAATTAGCCATCTGCATGTTATGATTGCTACTGATTTGGTTTCAAATGGCGCTGCCCTAGCATGATTCACAAGGAAGTTACAGCTCCGCAGAAAGTTAACCACTACCACCGCAGACCACTGAAGTGAAAAACTTCTTTCTTGCCTATAAAACACATGGTTTGGAATGTTGTCCAATTTAAAAGAGCTGCACGCTGGCATTTTGCCCTTTGATGCTCGAGCACACCCCTCTATGGAAGTAGTCAAGTGGTATATACATACCTTCAGACAATGTTGACGGCAATTATGCTTCAGGCCTTGCTTGCGACCACGACAGGGCAGGGGGACGCAGAGCGAGACAGCGCCCTGCTGCATGTCTGGCCAAAAAAAGTGAAACATTAGGCACATGCAGTAATTACCACAGAGGAGGGTATGTGAATTAGCCATCTGCATGTTATGATTGCTACTGATTTGGTTTCAAATGGCGCTGCCCTAGCATGATTCACAAGGAAGTTACAGCTCCGCAGAAAGTTAACCACCACCACCGCAGACCACTGAAGTGAAAAACTTCTTTCTTGCCTATAAAACACATGGTTTGGAATGTTGTCCAATTTAAAAGAGCTGCACGCTGGCATTTTGCCCTTTGATGCTCGAGCACACCCCTCTATGGAAGTAGTCAAGTGGTATATACATACCTTCAGACAATGTTGACGGCAATTATGCTTCAGGCCTTGCTTGCGACCACGACAGGGCAGGGGGACGCAGAGCGAGACAGCGCCCTGCTGCATGTCTGGCCAAAAAAGTGAAACATTAGGCACATGCAGTAATTACCACAGAGGAGGGTATGTGAATTAGCCATCTGCATGTTATGATTGCTACTGATTTGGTTTCAAATGGCGCTGCCCTAGCATGATTCACAAGGAAGTTACAGCTCCGCAGAAAGTTAACCACTACCACCGCAGACCACTGAAGTGAAAAACTTCTTTCTTGCCTATAAAACACATGGTTTGGAATGTTGTCCAATTTAAAAGAGCTGCACGCTGGCATTTTGCCCTTTGATGCTCGAGCACACCCCTCTATGGAAGTAGTCAAGTGGTATATACATACCTTCAGACAATGTTGACGGCAATTATGCTTCAGGCCTTGCTTGCGACCACGACAGGGCAGGGGGACGCAGAGCGAGACAGCGCCCTGCTGCATGTCTGGCCAAAAAAGTGAAACATTAGGCACATGCAGTAATTACCACAGAGGAGGGTATGTGAATTAGCCATCTGCATGTTATGATTGCTACTGATTTGGTTTCAAATGGCGCTGCCCTAGCATGATTCACAAGGAAGTTACAGCTCCTCAGAAAGTTAACCACTACCACCGCAGACCACTGAAGTGAAAAACTCTTTCTTGCCTATAAAACACATGGTTTGGAATGTTGTCCAATTTAAAAGAGCTGCACGCTGGCATTTTGCCCTTTGATGCTCGAGCACACCCCTCTATGGAAGTAGTCAAGTGGTATATACATACCTTCAGACAATGTTGACGGCAATTATGCTTCAGGCCTTGCTTGCGACCACGACAGGGCAGGGGGACGCAGAGCGAGACAGCGCCCTGCTGCATGTCTGGCCAAAAAAGTGAAACATTAGGCACATGCAGTAATTACCACAGAGGAGGGTATGTGAATTAGCCATCTGCATGTTATGATTGCTACTGATTTGGTTTCAAATGGCGCTGCCCTAGCATGATTCACAAGGAAGTTACAGCTCCGCAGAAAGTTAACCACCACCACCGCAGACCACTGAAGTGAAAAACTTCTTGCCTATAAAACACATGGTTTGGAATGTTGTCCAATTTAAAAGAGCTGCACGCTGGCATTTTGCCCTTTGATGCTCGAGCACACCCTCTATGGAAGTAGTCAAGTGGTATATACATACCTTCAGACAATGTTGACGGCAATTATGCTTCAGGCCTTGCTTGCGACCACGACAGGGCAGGGGGACGCAGAGCGAGACAGCGCCCTGCTGCATGTCTGGCCAAAAAAAGTGAAACATTAGGCACATGCAGTAATTACCACAGAGGAGGGTATGTGAATTAGCCATCTGCATGTTATGATTGCTACTGATTTGGTTTCAAATGGCGCTGCCCTAGCATGATTCACAAGGAAGTTACAGCTCCGCAGAAAGTTAACCACTACCACCGCAGACCACTGAAGTGAAAAACTTCTTCTTGCCTATAAAACACATGGTTTGGAATGTTGTCCAATTTAAAAGAGCTGCACGCTGGCATTTTGCCCTTTGATGCTCGAGCACACCCCTCTATGGAAGTAGTCAAGTGGTATATACATACCTTCAGACAATGTTGACGGCAATTATGCTTCAGGCCTTGCTTGCGACCACGACAGGGCAGGGGGACGCAGAGCGAGACAGCGCCCTGCTGCATGTCTGGCCAAAAAAAGTGAAACATTAGGCACATGCAGTAATTACCACAGAGGAGGGTATGTGAATTAGCCATCTGCATGTTATGATTGCTACTGATTTGGTTTCAAATGGCGCTGCCCTAGCATGATTCACAAGGAAGTTACAGCTCCTCAGAAAGTTAACCACTACCACCGCAGACCACTGAAGTGAAAAACTCTCTTGCCTATAAAACACATGGTTTGGAATGTTGTCCAATTTAAAAGAGCTGCACGCTGGCATTTTGCCCTTTGATGCTCGAGCACACCCCTCTATGGAAGTAGTCAAGTGGTATATACATACCTTCAGACAATGTTGACGGCAATTATGCTTCAGGCCTTGCTTGCGACCACGACAGGGCAGGGGGACGCAGAGCGAGACAGCGCCCTGCTGCATGTCTGGCCAAAAAAGTGAAACATTAGGCACATGCAGTAATTACCACAGAGGAGGGTATGTGAATTAGCCATCTGCATGTTATGATTGCTACTGATTTGGTTTCAAATGGCGCTGCCCTAGCATGATTCACAAGGAAGTTACAGCTCCGCAGAAAGTTAACCACTACCACCGCAGACCACTGAAGTGAAAAACTTCTTTGCCTATAAAACACATGGTTTGGAATGTTGTCCAATTTAAAAGAGCTGCACGCTGGCATTTTGCCCTTTGATGCTCGAGCACACCCCTCTATGGAAGTAGTCAAGTGGTATATACATACCTTCAGACAATGTTGACGGCAATTATGCTTCAGGCCTTGCTTGCGACCACGACAGGGCAGGGGGACGCAGAGCGAGACAGCGCCCTGCTGCATGTCTGGCCAAAAAAAGTGAAACATTAGGCACATGCAGTAATTACCACAGAGGAGGGTATGTGAATTAGCCATCTGCATGTTATGATTGCTACTGATTTGGTTTCAAATGGCGCTGCCCTAGCATGATTCACAAGGAAGTTACAGCTCCGCAGAAAGTTAACCACCACCACCGCAGACCACTGAAGTGAAAAACTTCTTTCTGCCTATAAAACACATGGTTTGGAATGTTGTCCAATTTAAAAGAGCTGCACGCTGGCATTTTGCCCTTTGATGCTCGAGCACACCCCTCTATGGAAGTAGTCAAGTGGTATATACATACCTTCAGACAATGTTGACGGCAATTATGCTTCAGGCCTTGCTTGCGACCACGACAGGGCAGGGGGACGCAGAGCGAGACAGCGCCCTGCTGCATGTCTGGCCAAAAAAAGTGAAACATTAGGCACATGCAGTAATTACCACAGAGGAGGGTATGTGAATTAGCCATCTGCATGTTATGATTGCTACTGATTTGGTTTCAAATGGCGCTGCCCTAGCATGATTCACAAGGAAGTTACAGCTCCGCAGAAAGTTAACCACTACCACCGCAGACCACTGAAGTGAAAAACTTCTTCTTGCCTATAAAACACATGGTTTGGAATGTTGTCCAATTTAAAAGAGCTGCACGCTGGCATTTTGCCCTTTGATGCTCGAGCACACCCCTCTATGGAAGTAGTCAAGTGGTATATACATACCTTCAGACAATGTTGACGGCAATTATGCTTCAGGCCTTGCTTGCGACCACGACAGGGCAGGGGGACGCAGAGCGAGACAGCGCCCTGCTGCATGTCTGGCCAAAAAAGTGAAACATTAGGCACATGCAGTAATTACCACAGAGGAGGGTATGTGAATTAGCCATCTGCATGTTATGATTGCTACTGATTTGGTTTCAAATGGCGCTGCCCTAGCATGATTCACAAGGAAGTTACAGCTCCGCAGAAAGTTAACCACCACCACCGCAGACCACTGAAGTGAAAAACTTCTTTCTTGCCTATAAAACACATGGTTTGGAATGTTGTCCAATTTAAAAGAGCTGCACGCTGGCATTTTGCCCTTTGATGCTCGAGCACACCCCTCTATGGAAGTAGTCAAGTGGTATATACATACCTTCAGACAATGTTGACGGCAATTATGCTTCAGGCCTTGCTTGCGACCACGACAGGGCAGGGGGACGCAGAGCGAGACAGCGCCCTGCTGCATGTCTGGCCAAAAAAGTGAAACATTAGGCACATGCAGTAATTACCACAGAGGAGGGTATGTGAATTAGCCATCTGCATGTTATGATTGCTACTGATTTGGTTTCAAATGGCGCTGCCCTAGCATGATTCACAAGGAAGTTACAGCTCCGCAGAAAGTTAACCACTACCACCGCAGACCACTGAAGTGAAAAACTTCTTCTTGCCTATAAAACACATGGTTTGGAATGTTGTCCAATTTAAAAGAGCTGCACGCTGGCATTTTGCCCTTTGATGCTCGAGCACACCCCTCTATGGAAGTAGTCAAGTGGTATATACATACCTTCAGACAATGTTGACGGCAATTATGCTTCAGGCCTTGCTTGCGACCACGACAGGGCAGGGGGACGCAGAGCGAGACAGCGCCCTGCTGCATGTCTGGCCAAAAAAAGTGAAACATTAGGCACATGCAGTAATTACCACAGAGGAGGGTATGTGAATTAGCCATCTGCATGTTATGATTGCTACTGATTTGGTTTCAAATGGCGCTGCCCTAGCATGATTCACAAGGAAGTTACAGCTCCTCAGAAAGTTAACCACTACCACCGCAGACCACTGAAGTGAAAAACTTCTTCTTGCCTATAAAACACATGGTTTGGAATGTTGTCCAATTTAAAAGAGCTGCACGCTGGCATTTTGCCCTTTGATGCTCGAGCACACCCTCTATGGAAGTAGTCAAGTGGTATATACATACCTTCAGACAATGTTGACGGCAATTATGCTTCAGGCCTTGCTTGCGACCACGACAGGGCAGGGGGACGCAGAGCGAGACAGCGCCCTGCTGCATGTCTGGCCAAAAAAGTGAAACATTAGGCACATGCAGTAATTACCACAGAGGAGGGTATGTGAATTAGCCATCTGCATGTTATGATTGCTACTGATTTGGTTTCAAATGGCGCTGCCCTAGCATGATTCACAAGGAAGTTACAGCTCCGCAGAAAGTTAACCACTACCACCGCAGACCACTGAAGTGAAAAACTTCTTCTTGCCTATAAAACACATGGTTTGGAATGTTGTCCAATTTAAAAGAGCTGCACGCTGGCATTTTGCCCTTTGATGCTCGAGCACACCCCTCTATGGAAGTAGTCAAGTGGTATATACATACCTTCAGACAATGTTGACGGCAATTATGCTTCAGGCCTTGCTTGCGACCACGACAGGGCAGGGGGACGCAGAGCGAGACAGCGCCCTGCTGCATGTCTGGCCAAAAAAGTGAAACATTAGGCACATGCAGTAATTACCACAGAGGAGGGTATGTGAATTAGCCATCTGCATGTTATGATTGCTACTGATTTGGTTTCAAATGGCGCTGCCCTAGCATGATTCACAAGGAAGTTACAGCTCCGCAGAAAGTTAACCACTACCACCGCAGACCACTGAAGTGAAAAACTTCTTCTTGCCTATAAAACACATGGTTTGGAATGTTGTCCAATTTAAAAGAGCTGCACGCTGGCATTTTGCCCTTTGATGCTCGAGCACACCCCTCTATGGAAGTAGTCAAGTGGTATATACATACCTTCAGACAATGTTGACGGCAATTATGCTTCAGGCCTTGCTTGCGACCACGACAGGGCAGGGGGACGCAGAGCGAGACAGCGCCCTGCTGCATGTCTGGCCAAAAAAGTGAAACATTAGGCACATGCAGTAATTACCACAGAGGAGGGTATGTGAATTAGCCATCTGCATGTTATGATTGCTACTGATTTGGTTTCAAATGGCGCTGCCCTAGCATGATTCACAAGGAAGTTACAGCTCCGCAGAAAGTTAACCACCACCACCGCAGACCACTGAAGTGAAAAACTTCTTTCTTGCCTATAAAACACATGGTTTGGAATGTTGTCCAATTTAAAAGAGCTGCACGCTGGCATTTTGCCCTTTGATGCTCGAGCACACCCCTCTATGGAAGTAGTCAAGTGGTATATACATACCTTCAGACAATGTTGACGGCAATTATGCTTCAGGCCTTGCTTGCGACCACGACAGGGCAGGGGGACGCAGAGCGAGACAGCGCCCTGCTGCATGTCTGGCCAAAAAAAGTGAAACATTAGGCACATGCAGTAATTACCACAGAGGAGGGTATGTGAATTAGCCATCTGCATGTTATGATTGCTACTGATTTGGTTTCAAATGGCGCTGCCCTAGCATGATTCACAAGGAAGTTACAGCTCCGCAGAAAGTTAACCACCACCACCGCAGACCACTGAAGTGAAAAACTTTTCTTGCCTATAAAACACATGGTTTGGAATGTTGTCCAATTTAAAAGAGCTGCACGCTGGCATTTTGCCCTTTGATGCTCGAGCACACCCCTCTATGGAAGTAGTCAAGTGGTATATACATACCTTCAGACAATGTTGACGGCAATTATGCTTCAGGCCTTGCTTGCGACCACGACAGGGCAGGGGGACGCAGAGCGAGACAGCGCCCTGCTGCATGTCTGGCCAAAAAAAGTGAAACATTAGGCACATGCAGTAATTACCACAGAGGAGGGTATGTGAATTAGCCATCTGCATGTTATGATTGCTACTGATTTGGTTTCAAATGGCGCTGCCCTAGCATGATTCACAAGGAAGTTACAGCTCCGCAGAAAGTTAACCACTACCACCGCAGACCACTGAAGTGAAAACTTCTTTCTTGCCTATAAAACACATGGTTTGGAATGTTGTCCAATTTAAAAGAGCTGCACGCTGGCATTTTGCCCTTTGATGCTCGAGCACACCCCTCTATGGAAGTAGTCAAGTGGTATATACATACCTTCAGACAATGTTGACGGCAATTATGCTTCAGGCCTTGCTTGCGACCACGACAGGGCAGGGGGACGCAGAGCGAGACAGCGCCCTGCTGCATGTCTGGCCAAAAAAAGTGAAACATTAG
>JAZHYW010002073.1:0-10732 GCA_037355805.1 Ixodes ricinus
TTCTATATCTAAATTTAAGTTTATTGTTTGATCTTGAATTTCTGTAAATGGGTATCCTATTTGTTTGGATGGGTGAATCGTTTTCATATCAGTTGGATATTCTAATTCCTTTATTGTAATGCATTTTCCATTAATTTCTTGATCCCTTTTTATTTGGAAGAGATTGAACATGGCTATTTCTTTTTCCAATACTAAGTGTATTGGAATGAGATTGGCTAATATGTTTAGGTTGATGTTACTAACTGTACGGAATGCCTTTGTTATCTTTAGCATTGGAATCCTCTGAATTGCTTTGAGTTTTCTTTTTTGATGTGAGTTGAACTCTTTTTTGTAGTATACTGGTCCTCCGTAAGTTATTATTTTCTCTATGGATCTTAAGTAAAGTTTGCGGAAATTCTGAGGGTTATATCCCCAATTAAGGCCTGAAAAGTTTGCTAGGGCAAGTGTCACTTGCGTTACCTTTTTCTTATGTATGTAAGGTGCGGTAGAAAAGAGAGACCGCTGTCGAAAATTACTCCAAGTATTTTCAATTCTTTGACATTTCTAATAGTTTTCTCTTCTAATTTTACTATTGGTGGTCTCTTTTGGTAGTCTGGTCCTAATAGTAAGAACTGAGATTTTTGAGGATTAAAATTGACTTTATTTTGTTTACTCCATATAATAATTTTTTCCATAATTTGTTTTGTTAAAAATTCTATTTCTCTTCTTGTCTTGCCTGTCACTAGAATTAGTAGGTCGTCTGCAAATGCTTGGATGTGTGTCTTTTCCGGAAATGTTTCATTTAATAGAGTTGACATTATTACATTCCACATCAGTGGACTTAAAGGAGAGCCCTGAGGGCATCCCAATGACATTATCTTTGTAATTTGTTTTGTTTAAATTATATTCTAATGATCTATTGGTCAAAACTTCTTTTAGAAGAAAGTATAGGTTTTTTGGCAATTTAATCTTTTTAAAGTAAGAAAAAAGAGCTGGTCTCCATATTGAATTGAAAGCATTTGAGATATCTAGTGAAATGAGAATACATTTTCTCTTTTCTTTTTGATATGTTCCTATTTTTTCTTTCAGGTGATATAGCGCTGTCGTTGCGGATTTACCGTGGGTAAATCCATATTGTAGTTCGTGTAATAATTGATTGTGATTTAGAAAATAATAGATTCTGTTATTAAGAAGTTTTTCCAAAATTTTTCCAAATATAGATGAAATACATATAGGTCTATAATTTCTTGGTTCATTGTGTTCTTGTTCTTTCTTTGGTAACAAGATTACTCGTGATTTTTTCCAAATGTCTGGATAGAATTTGTGTTCTAGACAAGCATTAAAAATTTTTAAGATTATTATGGGGTGACTCTTGAAGATTGATTTTACCATTGATGTTTTGAGCTGGTCTGGTCCCGGAGCTGTTCGTGAAGCCAGCTGGTTTACCACTGTCTCTACCTCTGTGTAAGTAAATGCTAAATCATCATTTCCCGTTAGGTTTTCTTCTATACTACTTATGATGGTTTTCTGGTGTTCTGTGTATTCCTCTGGTTGATCCTCTGGAAAATGATAATGTAAAATTAGGTTTATCGACTCTTCTAGTGATTTTGATTCATGTCCACCTGGGCCCTTGATGGGTGGGATCACCACTGTATGTTTAATTTTGTTTACCGCTATTTTGTATGGTAGGCTAAATATATTACTTCTCGTAACTTCGGTGCAAAAGTTGTGCCAAGACGATTCTTTTGCTTCTCTAATATGTTTTTTATATTGGTAAAGTGCATTTTTATATCTTGCTTTGTGTTCATTTCTTGTGCTATTTGAGCATTTTTGATATCTTCTACGTAAGGCTCCTGTTTTTTTCCTTTCAATTTCTAAATCTGTATTCCACCAGATAAGGCTTTTCAAATTGTTCTTAACTTGTTTGCTTAAGTTCGCTATTAGTTGATTAATCTTATTGTATAGATGATCTATTATATATGATAACTGTTCCTTGGTTCTGATTGATACTTCTTTTAGTGAGACCATCCAAGGATCATTTCTAATATAATCGATAAATTTTATTTCGCCTTTAGCTGTTAACCTCTTTGTTACTGTTGTTTGGTCTGAGTAACAAGATGTTAATACATATTTGTGATCACTTTCAGTATGTAGATCTAATATTTCCCATTTATTTATTTCACGAAAGAGTGTTACATTTGTTAATGTGAGATCTATGTAACTTCTACCCATGGTTGATACATAGGTAGGTCCTTGGTCTTTATCATTTAAAATAAAAAGACCATTATTTATTATAAATTGTGCTAGTTTGTCTCCCTGTGTATCTGAAAGATCTCCTCCCCATGCTTGATGTTTTGCATTAAAGTCACCTAAGACTGTTGTTGGTATGTCTTTATCTAAATTTAAAATGTTTTCTAATTTCTCTAATGTCGGGTCTATGTCATCGTTTGGTGGTTTGTACACATTTATTATTCTGAATCTAACATTTTTGGTTGTTACTTTTATTGAAATTATATCTCTTGTTACTTGTTCTGGAAATATGTCCCAGTTTCTCTCTCTAATAACCATGGCTACTCTTGCTTTGTCTTTATTTTGAATCACAGTGTCTGTTAAATTGAATCCCAATATTTTGTTTTTATAGTAGTAGGGTTCTTGTAATGCTATTATATTTGGTTGAATTTTGTGTATTGTTATTTTTAAATGTTCAGTTGCTGAGTACGAATGGTTTGCATTAATCTGTAAAATTTTAATGGAATCAGCCATGTTTATTCTTGGAGAAATTTGAGGTGTAATCTTTTAATGATAGTTAATTTTGTTTGCAACCTCTCTACCTGATAGAGGTAGCTGGTAATTAATCCTGGCTTGCACTTTTTCCTTTTCCAGGGCCAGGACTGGGCATGCGCGGTCGTAGAATGAATGTTCAGTGTTCAGGTTCTTTCCATCCCGTCGGTTTCTATCCGAGCAGGCTGGACACCTGCTAGGTAAGATGTTACCAACCTCATCGTATCCCCCTCGACACTGCGTGTTCGGGTGCGATCCAGAGCACTCCGAGCATCTGGCATTTGCTCTGCAACTGGTCCTTGTGTGACCGTAGGTGCAACATGTGGTGCATCTTGGTGTGTGGATGTTCTCTCGCACTCTACAAGTCGTCCATCCAATGGATAGCTTCTCAATTCCCTGGATCTGACCAAAAACGGGGGCTGTGACCTCCATTATTAGTGTTTTGTCCTCTCTGTTTTTGAATGTCATTATGACTTTAAAGTCATTGCTCGTTCCTGTGATGTCATTTTGTTCAATTATCTTGTCAATGACCTCTTCTTCGCTCATGTTTATGTCTATGTCTGTCACAGAGATCTGAGGGTTTTTTTGTTGTCCTTTTTGTTTCAAACTTTGTTGCTGTGTTAGGATGATTGGCCAGTTTATCCTGCAGCGTTTGCAGTCCTTCTTTGTTTTTGCTCAGAACAATCAATCCACCTCTGACCGCTTTAAGCGTTACGCTTTTCATGCCAAGCTCCGGGAGAGTAAACTCCTTCTTCAGCATGGCATCGATTGTCCGGGTTGGGTCTCTGATGGAGGGGTCTTTGACATAGATAATGAGTCCCTCATCCTCATTTTTTGTTTTTCGTGGTTCCGTTTGGATGGTTAATGCTTTTGTGGGGTCGCCCGTGGTGAGCTGTGGTGTGGATGAGAGTATCTCTGAGTATGTGGCCCTTGACGCTGCCATTGGTTTGTTCCCTTTCGCCTTCTCAAGCTCCTCACGCAGGTAGCTGTTCTCCTCCGTGAGGGCTTTCACCGCGACCTCAAGGCCCTCCACCTTTCCACGGCCAAAGGCCGCCTCCTCCATTACTTTTACGTTTAATTCTCTCATCTCTTCTAGTTTTTTTATTGCGTTGTTTACGAGTTTTTTCTTCTTCGTCTCCTGCAGGAGACGAAACATCAACTTCATGATGTCTGTCTGTGTCAGAGAATGCGCCTCTGCCAAGCTTCTGGGTTCTCCCTGTGGTTCTCCCTCTTTCTCTGTTTCCTCGCCTGCATTCTGTGGTTCTTCCTCCTCTGTGTCCTCCTCGTGAGACTCTCTTGCGATCTTTCGTTCTTTCGCATTGTTTTCCTTTTTTTACTCTGTTTGTGTTGCGAGTGTGGTTTGTCTATTCTTGTTTTCCCTTTTTTCGTTTTTGTTTTCCACTTATTTTTGTTAGACTCGTCTTCCGTTTCCTGCTCCTCTGAGCTTGACTCTGTCATTGCTGACCCTCTTTCTTATTTATTCTTTTTTTTCCACTGTGTTAAAGATTAGCTTGTCGAGTAGAGGGGTTCAGTTCAGCCCGGAAAACTTGTTTTTGTTTCTCTCTAGGATTAACCCTCGATTTTCTGTGATTTTTCCAAAAATTACAAAATTAAAAAAAATATATATTTTTTTCCTCTTTTTTTATTTGGATTGCTTGTTTAATTTAAAGTCTCCTTACGAAAAATGGTTTTGTTCTAGGATCAACGGTTGATTAATTACGAATTTTCGAAGTTTGCCCTATTTTGGAATTTGAATTTTGGGAAGAGTGAACTGATTTTGTTTTTGGTTTCGGTTTCACCTCTGATCGACTAGACTGGGAGAATTGGGCGCAGCAATATGGCGCCCGATGGGCCAAGATGGTGTCCTCCTAGGGGGTCGCCTTTCCTACGTCTGAGCCCAATGCCGTCCTTGTCTAAGTGTACTTTTCTAAATTTCAAGATGGCAGCCCCCGTAAGTCTCCACTTCGCGACTTTGGGGGCTTATAAGTCACGAACTAATCAAGCTATGGTGATGATTTTTCCCGTGGTTATTATTTAGGGATGTTAGCTTCCGAATTGAGGTTATTTTTTAAGTTTTCGACAGTATTTCTTAAGTTTTTGTGTGTTAAACTTTTTGGCGGGAATTTTTCTGCCAAAATTTTTTTGAGTTGTTTTAGGGAAACTAATCGAGATAATTAAGTGAAATTTATATGAGAGGTAGAGATAAATGTAGTCTACAGTCTATTAGCTTTTGGATATCGACGGTCGATTAGTTTTTTCCTTTTCAATTTTTTAGTTTCCCTTTGTATTGCAATGGGAAATGTCCCGAGGAACCGGTAGAAGAAAAACACTTGAAAAGTTACTTTCTAGTCCGAATTGTTTTATAAAATTTTAATTTGTTCTAGGGGAATAGTTTATGGTTCGCTGTGTTAAATGTCGCCCCTCTAGCTGGTCTAAATCCTATCAAAGTTAGAAAGAAGTCAGGAGCTCACTTGGTGGCTGATCCGGTCCGGTGGCCCCCTGGTGTGTGAAGCCTCTGAAACCAAATCAGTAGCAATCATAACATGCAGATGGCTAATTCACATACCCTCCTCTGTGGTAATTACTGCATGTGCCTAATGTTTCACTTTTTTGGCCAGACATGCAGCAGGGCGCTGTCTCGCTCTGCGTCCCCCTGCCCTGTCGTGGTCGCAAGCAAGGCCTGAAGCATAATTGCCGTCAACATTGTCTGAAGGTATGTATATACCACTTGACTACTTCCATAGAGGGGTGTGCTCGAGCATCAAAGGGCAAAATGCCAGCGTGCAGCTCTTTTAAATTGGACAACATTCCAAACCATGTGTTTTATAGGCAAGAAGTTTTTCACTTCAGTGGTCTGCGGTGGTGGTGGTTAACTTTCTGCGGAGCTGTAACTTCCTTGTGATTCATGCTAGGGCAGCGCCATTTGAAACCAAATCAGTAGCAATCATAACATGCAGATGGCTAATTCACATACCCTCCTCTGTGGTAATTACTGCATGTGCCTAATGTTTCACTTTTTTGGCCAGACATGCAGCAGGGCGCTGTCTCGCTCTGCGTCCCCCTGCCCTGTCGTGGTCGCAAGCAAGGCCTGAAGCATAATTGCCGTCAACATTGTCTGAAGGTATGTATATACCACTTGACTACTTCCATAGAGGGTGTGCTCGAGCATCAAAGTGCAAAATGCCAGCGTGCAGCTCTTTTAAATTGGACAACATTCCAAACCATGTGTTTTACAGGCAAGAAGTTTTTCACTTCAGTGGTCTGCGGTGGTAGTGGTTAACTTTCTGCGGAGCTGTAACTTCCTTGTGAATCATGCTAGGGCAGCGCCATTTGAAACCAAATCAGTAGCAATCATAACATGCAGATGGCTAATTCACATACCCTCCTCTGTGGTAATTACTGCATGTGCCTAATGTTTCACTTTTTTTGGCCAGACATGCAGCAGGGCGCTGTCTCGCTCTGCGTCCCTCTGTCCTGTCGTGGTCGCAAGCAAGGCCTGAAGCATAATTGCCGTCAACATTGTCTGAAGGTATGTATATACCACTTGACTACTTCCATAGAGGGGTGTGCTCGAGCATCAAAGGGCAAAATGCCAGCGTGCAGCTCTTTTAAATTGGACAACATTCCAAACCATGTGTTTTATAGGCAAGAAAGAAGTTTTTCACTTCAGTGGTCTGCAGTGGTAGTGGTTAACTTTCTGCGGAGCTGTAACTTCCTTGTGAATCATGCTAGGGCAGCGCCATTTGAAACCAAATCAGTAGCAATCATAACATGCAGATGGCTAATTCACATACCCTCCTCTGTGGTAATTACTGCATGTGCCTAATGTTTCACTTTTTTGGCCAGACATGCAGCAGGGCGCTGTCTCGCTCTGCGTCCCCCTGCCCTGTCGTGGTCGCAAGCAAGGCCTGAAGCATAATTGCCGTCAACATTGTCTGAAGGTATGTATATACCACTTGACTACTTCCATAGAGGGGTGTGCTCGAGCATCAAAGGGCAAAATGCCAGCGTGCAGCTCTTTTAAATTGGACAACATTCCAAACCATGTGTTTTATAGGCAAGAAAGTTTTTCACTTCAGTGGTCTGCGGTGGTAGTGGTTAACTTTCTGCGGAGCTGTAACTTCCTTGTGAATCATGCTAGGGCAGCGCCATTTGAAACCAAATCAGTAGCAATCATAACATGCAGATGGCTAATTCACATACCCTCCTCTGTGGTAATTACTGCATGTGCCTAATGTTTCACTTTTTTGGCCAGACATGCAGCAGGGCGCTGTCTCGCTCTGCGTCCCCTGCCCTGTCGTGGTCGCAAGCAAGGCCTGAAGCATAATTGCCGTCAACATTGTCTGAAGGTATGTATATACCACTTGACTACTTCCATAGAGGGGTGTGCTCGAGCATCAAAGGGCAAAATGCCAGCGTGCAGCTCTTTTAAATTGGACAACATTCCAAACCATGTGTTTTATAGGCAAGAAAGTTTTTCACTTCAGTGGTCTGCGGTGGTAGTGGTTAACTTTCTGCGGAGCTGTAACTTCCTTGTGAATCATGCTAGGGCAGCGCCATTTGAAACCAAATCAGTAGCAATCATAACATGCAGATGGCTAATTCACATACCCTCCTCTGTGGTAATTACTGCATGTGCCTAATGTTTCACTTTTTTGGCCAGACATGCAGCAGGGCGCTGTCTCGCTCTGCGTCCCCTGCCCTGTCGTGGTCGCAAGCAAGGCCTGAAGCATAATTGCCGTCAACATTGTCTGAAGGTATGTATATACCACTTGACTACTTCCATAGAGGGGTGTGCTCGAGCATCAAAGGGCAAAATGCCAGCGTGCAGCTCTTTTAAATTGGACAACATTCCAAACCATGTGTTTTATAGGCAAGAAAGAAGTTTTTCACTTCAGTGGTCTGCGGTGGTAGTGGTTAACTTTCTGCGGAGCTGTAACTTCCTTGTGAATCATGCTAGGGCAGCGCCATTTGAAACCAAATCAGTAGCAATCATAACATGCAGATGGCTAATTCACATACCCTCCTCTGTGGTAATTACTGCATGTGCCTAATGTTTCACTTTTTTGGCCAGACATGCAGCAGGGCGCTGTCTCGCTCTGCGTCCCCCTGCCCTGTCGTGGTCGCAAGCAAGGCCTGAAGCATAATTGCCGTCAACATTGTCTGAAGGTATGTATATACCACTTGACTACTTCCATAGAGGGGTGTGCTCGAGCATCAAAGGGCAAAATGCCAGCGTGCAGCTCTTTTAAATTGGACAACATTCCAAACCATGTGTTTTATAGGCAAGAAGAAGTTTTTCACTTCAGTGGTCTGCGGTGGTAGTGGTTAACTTTCTGAGGAGCTGTAACTTCCTTGTGAATCATGCTAGGGCAGCGCCATTTGAAACCAAATCAGTAGCAATCATAACATGCAGATGGCTAATTCACATACCCTCCTCTGTGGTAATTACTGCATGTGCCTAATGTTTCACTTTTTTTGGCCAGACATGCAGCAGGGCGCTGTCTCGCTCTGCGTCCCCCTGCCCTGTCGTGGTCGCAAGCAAGGCCTGAAGCATAATTGCCGTCAACATTGTCTGAAGGTATGTATATACCACTTGACTACTTCCATAGAGGGGTGTGCTCGAGCATCAAAGGGCAAAATGCCAGCGTGCAGCTCTTTTAAATTGGACAACATTCCAAACCATGTGTTTTATAGGCAAGAAAGAAGTTTTTCACTTCAGTGGTCTGCGGTGGTAGTGGTTAACTTTCTGAGGAGCTGTAACTTCCTTGTGAATCATGCTAGGGCAGCGCCATTTGAAACCAAATCAGTAGCAATCATAACATGCAGATGGCTAATTCACATACCCTCCTCTGTGGTAATTACTGCATGTGCCTAATGTTTCACTTTTTTGGCCAGACATGCAGCAGGGCGCTGTCTCGCTCTGCGTCCCCTGCCCTGTCGTGGTCGCAAGCAAGGCCTGAAGCATAATTGCCGTCAACATTGTCTGAAGGTATGTATATACCACTTGACTACTTCCATAGAGGGGTGTGCTCGAGCATCAAAGGGCAAAATGCCAGCGTGCAGCTCTTTTAAATTGGACAACATTCCAAACCATGTGTTTTATAGGCAAGAAAGAAGTTTTTCACTTCAGTGGTCTGCGGTGGTAGTGGTTAACTTTCTGCGGAGCTGTAACTTCCTTGTGAATCATGCTAGGGCAGCGCCATTTGAAACCAAATCAGTAGCAATCATAACATGCAGATGGCTAATTCACATACCCTCCTCTGTGGTAATTACTGCATGTGCCTAATGTTTCACTTTTTTGGCCAGACATGCAGCAGGGCGCTGTCTCGCTCTGCGTCCCTCTGTCCTGTCGTGGTCGCAAGCAAGGCCTGAAGCATAATTGCCGTCAACATTGTCTGAAGGTATGTATATACCACTTGACTACTTCCATAGAGGGTGTGCTCGAGCATCAAAGGGCAAAATGCCAGCGTGCAGCTCTTTTAAATTGGACAACATTCCAAACCATGTGTTTTATAGGCAAGAAAGAAGTTTTTCACTTCAGTGGTCTGCAGTGGTAGTGGTTAACTTTCTGAGGAGCTGTAACTTCCTTGTGAATCATGCTAGGGCAGCGCCATTTGAAACCAAATCAGTAGCAATCATAACATGCAGATGGCTAATTCACATACCCTCCTCTGTGGTAATTACTGCATGTGCCTAATGTTTCACTTTTTTGGCCAGACATGCAGCAGGGCGCTGTCTCGCTCTGCGTCCCCCTGCCCTGTCGTGGTCGCAAGCAAGGCCTGAAGCATAATTGCCGTCAACATTGTCTGAAGGTATGTATATACCACTTGACTACTTCCATAGAGGGTGTGCTCGAGCATCAAAGGGCAAAATGCCAGCGTGCAGCTCTTTTAAATTGGACAACATTCCAAACCATGTGTTTTATAGGCAAGAAGAAGTTTTTCACTTCAGTGGTCTGCGGTGGTAGTGGTTAACTTTCTGCGGAGCTGTAACTTCCTTGTGAATCATGCTAGGGCAGCGCCATTTGAAACCAAATCAGTAGCAATCATAACATGCAGATGGCTAATTCACATACCCTCCTCTGTGGTAATTACTGCATGTGCCTAATGTTTCACTTTTTTTGGCCAGACATGCAGCAGGGCGCTGTCTCGCTCTGCGTCCCCCTGCCCTGTCGTGGTCGCAAGCAAGGCCTGAAGCATAATTGCCGTCAACATTGTCTGAAGGTATGTATATACCACTTGACTACTTCCATAGAGGGGTGTGCTCGAGCATCAAAGGGCAAAATGCCAGCGTGCAGCTCTTTTAAATTGGACAACATTCCAAACCATGTGTTTTATAGGCAAGAAGTTTTTCACTTCAGTGGTCTGCGGTGGTAGTGGTTAACTTTCTGCGGAGCTGTAACTTCCTTGTGAATCATGCTAGGGCAGCGCCATTTGAAACCAAATCAGTAGCAATCATAACATGCAGATGGCTAATTCACATACCCTCCTCTGTGGTAATTACTGCATGTGCCTAATGTTTCACTTTTTTGGCCAGACATGCAGCAGGGCGCTGTCTCGCTCTGCGTCCCCCTGCCCTGTCGTGGTCGCAAGCAAGGCCTGAAGCATAATTGCCGTCAACATTGTCTGAAGGTATGTATATACCACTTGACTACTTCCATAGAGGGGTGTGCTCGAGCATCAAAGGGCAAAATGCCAGCGTGCAGCTCTTTTAAATTGGACAACATTCCAAACCATGTGTTTTATAGGCAAGAAAGAAGTTTTTCACTTCAGTGGTCTGCGGTGGTAGTGGTTAACTTTCTGCGGAGCTGTAACTTCCTTGTGAATCATGCTAGGGCAGCGCCATTTGAAACCAAATCAGTAGCAATCATAACATGCAGATGGCTAATTCACATACCCTCCTCTGTGGTAATTACTGCATGTGCCTAATGTTTCACTTTTTTGGCCAGACATGCAGCAGGGCGCTGTCT
>JAZHYW010002074.1:0-15998 GCA_037355805.1 Ixodes ricinus
AAATCAGCAGAACCCATCCTTTGGGAATGATTATCTACGTTAATGCGAATAGCATCAAACGGTGCGGAGTTATGCGCGTTCGTCAGGTGGCCGGCACACTCTAGATACGCCAGCCCACTCTTGAGGCGATTCTAAATTTGTTGACACTTTCACAGCCCTGCGCACGATCTCCGGAGCCCAGCACGTGCGTTTGTGTCACTTAGGAAGGCGAGCAAAGCACGCGCCATACGCACAAACACTCAAAATGGTACCGACCAGACTTTCTGGCGTCTCAGCTGGTCTCAACCAACGGTACTCTAAACGGTTGTTTATATCTTTACCATAGGACGCGCTTTACAGCGCTGTCACAGCTACCGGTGCGCGCGCGTTCCATGCACGAGGGCTCATTCCGCTCTCGTGAGGCTGAGCACCGACCGCTACATCACCCTCTCCCGAGCGCGGGAGAGGGTGAGCTAGCAGGCCGTGCTAAGCCTCACGAGAGCGAGAGCGATGGAACCCGCGCGCATGCGGAACGCGACGCGTATGGTAAAGATATAAACAACCGTTTAGAGTGCGTGAATGACTGCCTTCATAACTCTGTGGTTAGCGCGTCTGCCTGCTGATCAAAGGGTCAAGGGTTCGAATCCCCGCCGGCGCCGGTCTTTTTTATTTATTTATCGACCCGCGGCGTAAGAGGTTAGATAGCCAGATAGATAGATAGATAGATAGATACATAGACGAAAAGTGCGTGAAGTATCCAAAGAATGCTATTCGCATTAAAACGAGTAGGAAGTGTTAGTTGATAACCCAGGGTGTTCGCTTTGGTGCTGGTGTAGCCCGTGCGAACGCTTCAGGGCCCATGCTGACATCCAATCCCCCATTGCGGAGGTCGGCGTTACCCAAAGTGGAGGCGGGAAACGATGTAGCAGAAAGTGTAAACTAGTTAACATAAACGAGAATAAGTAGCAGCGTAATGATAAAATGGAGTCCACTCATTAGGCAAAGGCTTTCCCCCCCCCATCAAAAAAAAAGATAATAATGTAAAACGAGTAGGAAGTGTTAGTTGATAACCCAGGTGTTCGCTTTGGTGCTGGTGTAGCCCGTGCGAACGCCTCAGGGCCCATGCTGACATCCAATCCCCCATTGCGGAGGTCGCGTTACCCAAAGTGGAGGCGGGAAACGATGTAACAGAAAGTGTAAACCTAGCTACCATAAACGAGAATACAGTAGCAGCGTAATGTAAAATGGAGTCTGTATCGTGGCAAGTCACGCACGCGCTGCATGTAAACCGCGATGTCATATCTCGTTAACAGAAACTGTTGACACGTGCTGCGCTGCCGCGCAGCCGCGTCGTACTATATAACTAATCGCTTCCTGAATAAACGTCGTTGTTGGCTTGACACATCTCGACTGATACATGGTGTCAGAAGTGGGATGCCGTCCACGTCGGCGGTAGCTCAAAGTAACGACGCCAGTCACCGTAGCTATGGAACTACTCAAGCCACCGGAGCCACTGCTGCTGTCTGGGAACATCGCCAAAAACTGGGACCTGTTCAAGCAGAAATTCGAGCTCTTTCTGAGGGCAACTGAGCCAGCCAAGGAACCAAGGTCGGCATCTGTCAAGACCGCTCTCCTGCTGAGTGTAGCCGGGGATGACGCTTTGGAGGTATTCAACAATTTTGTGTTTGCCGAAAGCGAGAATAAGGAGGATTACGCGACGGTCGCACTCAAGTTTGAGGAGTACTGTAGACAACAGCAGAATGAGGTCTACGAGAGGTACATCTTTCGAACAAGAACGCAAGTTGAAGCAGAACCCTTCGAGCATTTTTTGCGTGAATTGAGGAAACAAGCACGCGGCTGTAACTTCGCGCAGTTGACCGACACAATGATTCGAGACCAGATTGTGTTCGGTACAAACAATTCAAAGTTAAGGGAGAAAATGCTCAAAGAAAAAGATCTAACGCTGCTCAAGGCTGAACAGATCTGTAAAGCAGCGGAAGTATCCGCCCAGCAGAACGAAGTGTGGGCGCAGGCGGAAAAACAAGTGGCGCTGGTGAAAACGAAGCAACATTACAAATGTGCCAAGTGCAACCGGCCGCACGAGCCAGGACGGTGTCCGGCATTTGGAAGGTCATGCTTCTTGTGCAGAGGTTCTAACCATTTTGCGGCTTGCTGCAAGAAAGGGCCGCAAGTCAAGGAAGTACGCGAAGACCACGATACCTTCGACATCCTCGACCTGAAGATAGACAGCGTCGGCAACCATGCGGACTGGATCATCCACGCAAAGGTGGCAGACCAGCCAGTCGTCTTGAAGGTGGACACGGGCTCCCAAGCTAACCTGCTGCCTTACTCGATCTATCGGAGGTGCAGGGACAAGGCGAACTTGAAACCGAGCGGCTCTGTGCTTCGATCATACAGCGGGGACGCCATCAAGCACATCGGGGTTGCAACTCTACGAGTGGTCATGGAAAATCGGTCCGGCGACATCGACTTCTTCATTGTCAAAAAAGGCAGCCAGGCACTACTCGGACTGCTAGCAAGTGAGGCGCTGGGACTTGTGTCGCGCTCGGTGAGTGTTGTGAACACCAGCAATACCGAGAAAATAGTGACAGAATTCCACCCGCTGTTTCGGGGTACCGGCTGCCTGGCACGTCAATATCGGATGGTCCTGCGAGATGACGCAACACCGGTAGTTCAACCGGCACGACGAGTACCTCTGGCGCTGCGAGAGCCTCTTCGAGAGGAGCTGGAGCGCATGGAACGAGCTGACATCATCCGCAAAGTCAATGGGCCAACGGACTGGGTAAGTCCATTGGTCATTGTACGAAAAAAAGACGGAAACCTACGCGTGTGTATGGACCCCAGGCGCATTAACGAGTGTCTAAAGCGCGAGCACTATCAGATGCCTAAGCGGGAAGACATTGAGGCCGAACTAGCAGGAGCTAAATATTTTTCACGCCTCGACGCGAACTCTGGGTTTCACCAAATTCCCTTGGATGAGGATACCTCGGCTATTTGCACGTTCGGTACGCCTTTTGGTCGCTACCAGTTTTTAAGACTTCCATTCGGGATTGCGTCGGCACCCGAGGTGTTCCAAAAACTCTAAGCGAGATATTTGATCCGTCCCCAGGGGTGCGCGTATACATTGACGATATTTTGATCTGGGGATCCACTAAAGAAGAGCACGATTCACGCCTCAAGAACGCACTGCAGTTAGCCAGTCGGGCGGGTTTGACATTCAACGCCGCGAAATGCAAGTTTGGGCTAACTGAGATCGAATTTCTCGGTGACGTCATAAGCCAAGAAGGAATAAGGCCGAGCTCGGCATTGATCACGTCACTGGGGGAGATGTCGTGCCCTACAGAAAAGACAGCGGTGCATAGAATGCTCGGAGTCGTCAATTACTTTGGGAAGTACCTTCCGAATTTGGCAGGAAAAACAGAACTTCTGCGCAGTCTTATAAAAAAAGAAACAGTTTTTGAATGGACAGACAACCACGCCAAAGAATGGAAAGATATCTGCCTAATGCTTACCAGCACGCCCGTGTTGGCTATCTTTGATCCAGCCAGAGATACGAAGATCTCGTCAGATGCATCAAGGAATGGATTAGGGTCTGCACTTCTGCAGCGTCATGGTGACAGCTGGCGGCCGGTCGCCTACGCATCACGCGTTATGACTGACGCAGAACAGAGGTACTCGCAAATAGAAAAGGAAACGATGGGCATCACGTTCGGCTGCGAGAAGTTTCATCACTTCGTGTACGGGCGAAAGATTGCGATTGAAACCGACCACCGTCCACTGTTAGCAATTGCCTCAAAAGGAATCGGTGATATGCCCCCGAGACTTCAGCGTTTCTTTCTGCGTTTACTGATGTACGATTATACCCTTCAATTCGTACCAGGAAAACTGCTACTGCTGGCCGACATGCTATCAAGGTCGTCACCAGTTACCACAAAGGACACCGCCGGCTCTACAGAAGACGTGGAAGTCCACGCAGTGAGCGTCGTCTCAGACTTGGTAAGCAAGAAAACCCTGGATCGCCTTGCTGAGGCGACCGCGAAGGACGCAGACCTGCAGTCAGTCATTTGTTACATGAACGGTCAGGGTGACATTGACGGCAGGCTGAAACCTTTTGTGTCCGAGTTGTCACTGGTTCAAGGAATAGTATTGAAGGGTAGCAAAGTTGTGGTCCCGAAGTCCATGAGACCGGAGATGCTCCAACGTATTCATGAAGGTCATTTGGGAATTAACAAGTGCAAATCGAGAGCCCGACGTTTGGTGTTTTGGCCAGGACTCAACTCGGACATCGAAACTCTGCTACAAGGGTGCTCAGTATGCCGAAAGTATACGTACAAGCAGCAAAGTGAACCCCTCATATTAAGGCCAGCACCGAATCATGCTTGGTACAGAGTGGGTGTTGATCTTTTCCAGCATGGCGGAAGTTCGTATCTTTGTGTATTTGACGCGCATTCGAACTTTCCGGAAGTAGAAAAGCTGACGGACACCACGGCATGTTCTGTTATTGCAAAGTTGAGCTCTATTTTTTCAAGATACGGAATTCCACTAGAGGTCTGCAGCGATAACGGGCCCCAGTTTTCGTCTCATGAGTTCGCTGTTTTTGCGTCCAGATACGACTTCAAGCATGTGACGTCGAGCCCGGAGTTTCCCAGGTCGAACGGACTCGCCGAGAAAGGGGTGCAAATCGTCAAGCGGATCTTGAAGAAAACTGAGGAGGCCCATGAAGACTTCTGGCTGGGGCTACTGGGCTATCGATCTGCCCCCCTGGAGGATGGTCGGTCACCAGGAGAGCTGTTACAAGGCAGGAGGCTACGTAGTCGAATCCCGGACTTCAGTCATCAACCAAGCAGGCGTGTTTTTAAACACCGGCAGCTCGACACCCGAGGCAAGAACCTACCCGACCTCAAGAAAGGCGAAGTCGTGAGGGTGAGAGACAGAGACAAAGCATGGACTCGTAGAGCTCGGGTCTTGGGATCAGCCGCGCCAAGATCATATCGGGTGGTTACCAAAGACAACAAGCTGCTGCGACGCAACCGGCAACATCTTCTTGCAACACGTGAGCCGCTTCAACAAGAAACTGCTGAAAGTGACGACTCGGACAGCGGGGATTCAACCGAAGAACTGAGAGCGACACCGGCCTCCTTGCCCACAAGACCGCCTACGCCGGGTTTGCACGACCACCCCCGACGCCGGTCCCAAGACGGTCCACAAGGCACACCCGTCAACCAGAGCGCCTGCAATACGACAGCAATTTCAACCAAGTGCATCCCATCTACCATTGGAGCTCCTAATGTTATTTATGAAACAAAGGAAAATGTATCGTGCAAGTCACGCACGCGCTGCATGTAAACCGCGATGTCATATCTCGTTAACAGAAACTGTTGACACGTGCTGCGCTGCCGCGCAGCCGCGTCGTACTATATAACTAATCGCTTCCTGAATAAACGTCGTTGTTGGCTTGACACATCTCGACTGGACAGAGTCCACTCAATGGGCAAAGGCTCCCCCCAAAAAAAAAAGAAGATAATAATGTAAAAACGAGTAGGAAGTGTTAGTTGATAACCCAGGGTGTTCGCTTTGGTGCTGGTGTAGCCCGTGCGAACGCTTCAGGGCCCATGCTGACATCCAATCCCCCATTGCGGAGGTCGCGTTACCCAAAGTGGAGGCGGGAAACGATGTAACAGAAAGTGTAAACTAGTTACCATAAACGAGAATAAGTAGCAGCGTAATGTAAAATGGAGTCCACTCAATGGGCAGAGGCTCCCCCCCCCAAAACAAAAAAAAAAAGAAGATAATAATGTAAAAACGAGTAGGAAGTGTTAGTTGATAACCCAGGGTGTTCGCTTTGGTGCTGGTGTAGCCCGTGCGAACGCTTCAGGGCCCATGCTGACATCCAATCCCCCATTGCGGAGGTCGCGTTACCCAAAGTGGAGGCGGGAAACGATGTAACAGAAAGTGTAAACTAGTTAACATAAACGAGAATAAGTAGCAGCGTAATGTAAAATGGAGTCCACTCAATGGGCAGAGGCTTCCCCCCCCCCAAAAAAAAAAAGAAGATAATAATGTAAAAACGAGTAGGAAGTGTTAGTTGATAACCCAGGGTGTTCGCTTTGGTGCTGGTGTAGCCCGTGCGAACGCTTCAGGGCCCATGCTGACATCCAATCCCCCATTGCGGAGGTCGCGTTACCCAAAGTGGAGGCGGGAAACGATGTAACAGAAAGTGTAAACTAGTTAACATAAACGAGAATAAGTAGCAGCGTAATGTAAAATGGAGTCCACTCAATGGGCAGAGGCTTCCCCCCCCCAAAAAAAAAGAAGATAATAATGAAAAAACGAGTAGGAAGTGTTAGTTGATAACCCAGGGTGTTCGCTTTGGTGCTGGTGTAGCCCGTGCGAACGCTTCAGGGCCCATGCTGACATCCAATCCCCCATTGCGGAGGTCGCGTTACCCAAAGTGGAGGCGGGAAACGATGTAACAGAAAGTGTAAACTAGTTAACATAAACGAGAATAAGTAGCAGCGTAATGTAAAATGGAGTCCACTCAATGGGCAGAGGCTTCCCCCCCCCCAAAAAAAAAAGAAGATAATAATGTAAAAACGAGTAGGAAGTGTTAGTTGATAACCCAGGGTGTTCGCTTTGGTGCTGGTGTAGCCCGTGCGAACGCTTCAGGGCCCATGCTGACATCCAATCCCCCATTGCGGAGGTCGCGTTACCCAAAGTGGAGGCGGGAAACGATGTAACAGAAAGTGTAAACTAGTTAACATAAACGAGAATAAGTAGCAGCGTAATGTAAAATGGAGTCCACTCAATGGGCAGAGGCTTCCCCCCCACAAAAAAAAAGAAGATAATAATGTAAAAACGAGTAGGAAGTGTTAGTTGATAACCCAGGGTGTTCGCTTTGGTGCTGGTGTAGCCCGTGCGAACGCTTCAGGGCCCATGCTGACATCCAATCCCCCATTGCGGAGGTCGCGTTACCCAAAGTGGAGGCGGGAAACGATGTAACAGAAAGTGTAAACTAGTTACCATAAACGAGAATAAGTAGCAGCGTAATGTAAAATGGAGTCCACTCAATGGGCAGAGGCTTCCCCCCCCCAAAAAAAAAAGATAATAATGTAAAAACGAGTAGGAAGTGTTAGTTGATAACCCAGGGTGTTCGCTTTGGTGCTGGTGTAGCCCGTGCGAACGCTTCAGGGCCCATGCTGACATCCAATCCCCCATTGCGGAGGTCGCGTTACCCAAAGTGGAGGCGGGAAACGATGTAACAGAAAGTGTAAACTAGTTAACATAAACGAGAATAAGTAGCAGCGTAATGTAAAATGGAGTCCACTCAATGGGCAGAGGCTTCCCCCCCCCAAAAAAAAAAGAAGATAATAATGTAAAAACGAGTAGGAAGTGTTAGTTGATAACCCAGGGTGTTCGCTTTGGTGCTGGTGTAGCCCGTGCGAACGCTTCAGGGCCCATGCTGACATCCAATCCCCCATTGCGGAGGTCGCGTTACCCAAAGTGGAGGCGGGAAACGATGTAACAGAAAGTGTAAACTAGTTAACATAAACGAGAATAAGTAGCAGCGTAATGTAAAATGGAGTCCACTCAATGGGCAGAGGCTTCCCCCCCCCCCAAAAAAAAAAGAAGATAATAATGTAAAAACGAGTAGGAAGTGTTAGTTGATAACCCAGGGTGTTCGCTTTGGTGCTGGTGTAGCCCGTGCGAACGCTTCAGGGCCCATGCTGACATCCAATCCCCCATTGCGGAGGTCGCGTTACCCAAAGTGGAGGCGGGAAACGATGTAACAGAAAGTGTAAACTAGTTACCATAAACGAGAATAAGTAGCAGCGTAATGTAAAATGGAGTCCACTCAATGGGCAGAGGCTTCCCCCCCCCCAAAAAAAAAAGAAGATAATAATGTAAAAACGAGTAGGAAGTGTTAGTTGATAACCCAGGGTGTTCGCTTTGGTGCTGGTGTAGCCCGTGCGAACGCTTCAGGGCCCATGCTGACATCCAATCCCCCATTGCGGAGGTCGCGTTACCCAAAGTGGAGGCGGGAAACGATGTAACAGAAAGTGTAAACTAGTTACCATAAACGAGAATAAGTAGCAGCGTAATGTAAAATGGAGTCCACTCAATGGGCAGAGGCTTCCCCCCCCCCAAAAAAAAGAAGATAATAATGTAAAAACGAGTAGGAAGTGTTAGTTGATAACCCAGGGTGTTCGCTTTGGTGCTGGTGTAGCCCGTGCGAACGCTTCAGGGCCCATGCTGACATCCAATCCCCCATTGCGGAGGTCGCGTTACCCAAAGTGGAGGCGGGAAACGATGTAACAGAAAGTGTAAACTAGTTACCATAAACGAGAATAAGTAGCAGCGTAATGTAAAATGGAGTCCACTCAATGGGCAGAGGCTTCCCCCCCCCAAAAAAAAAAGAAGATAATAATGTAAAAACGAGTAGGAAGTGTTAGTTGATAACCCAGGGTGTTCGCTTTGGTGCTGGTGTAGCCCGTGCGAACGCTTCAGGGCCCATGCTGACATCCAATCCCCCATTGCGGAGGTCGCGTTACCCAAAGTGGAGGCGGGAAACGATGTAACAGAAAGTGTAAACTAGTTAACATAAACGAGAATAAGTAGCAGCGTAATGTAAAATGGAGTCCACTCAATGGGCAGAGGCTTCCCCCCCCCAAAAAAAAAAGAAGATAATAATGTAAAAACGAGTAGGAAGTGTTAGTTGATAACCCAGGGTGTTCGCTTTGGTGCTGGTGTAGCCCGTGCGAACGCTTCAGGGCCCATGCTGACATCCAATCCCCCATTGCGGAGGTCGCGTTACCCAAAGTGGAGGCGGGAAACGATGTAACAGAAAGTGTAAACTAGTTACCATAAACGAGAATAAGTAGCAGCGTAATGTAAAATGGAGTCCACTCAATGGGCAGAGGCTTCCCCCCCCCAAAAAAAAAAAGAAGATAATAATGTAAAAACGAGTAGGAAGTGTTAGTTGATAACCCAGGGTGTTCGCTTTGGTGCTGGTGTAGCCCGTGCGAACGCTTCAGGGCCCATGCTGACATCCAATCCCCCATTGCGGAGGTCGCGTTACCCAAAGTGGAGGCGGGAAACGATGTAACAGAAAGTGTAAACTAGTTACCATAAACGAGAATAAGTAGCAGCGTAATGTAAAATGGAGTCCACTCAATGGGCAGAGGCTTCCCCCCCCCAAAAAAAAAGAAGATAATAATGTAAAAACGAGTAGGAAGTGTTAGTTGATAACCCAGGGTGTTCGCTTTGGTGCTGGTGTAGCCCGTGCGAACGCTTCAGGGCCCATGCTGACATCCAATCCCCCATTGCGGAGGTCGCGTTACCCAAAGTGGAGGCGGGAAACGATGTAACAGAAAGTGTAAACTAGTTAACATAAACGAGAATAAGTAGCAGCGTAATGTAAAATGGAGTCCACTCAATGGGCAGAGGCTTCCCCCCCCCCAAAAAAAAAGAAGATAATAATGTAAAAACGAGTAGGAAGTGTTAGTTGATAACCCAGGGTGTTCGCTTTGGTGCTGGTGTAGCCCGTGCGAACGCTTCAGGGCCCATGCTGACATCCAATCCCCCATTGCGGAGGTCGCGTTACCCAAAGTGGAGGCGGGAAACGATGTAACAGAAAGTGTAAACTAGTTAACATAAACGAGAATAAGTAGCAGCGTAATGTAAAATGGAGTCCACTCAATGGGCAGAGGCTTCCCCCCCCCCCAAAAAAAAAAAGAAGATAATAATGTAAAAACGAGTAGGAAGTGTTAGTTGATAACCCAGGGTGTTCGCTTTGGTGCTGGTGTAGCCCGTGCGAACGCTTCAGGGCCCATGCTGACATCCAATCCCCCATTGCGGAGGTCGCGTTACCCAAAGTGGAGGCGGGAAACGATGTAACAGAAAGTGTAAACTAGTTAACATAAACGAGAATAAGTAGCAGCGTAATGTAAAATGGAGTCCACTCAATGGGCAGAGGCTTCCCCCCCCCCAAAAAAAAAAGAAGATAATAATGAAAAAACGAGTAGGAAGTGTTAGTTGATAACCCAGGGTGTTCGCTTTGGTGCTGGTGTAGCCCGTGCGAACGCTTCAGGGCCCATGCTGACATCCAATCCCCCATTGCGGAGGTCGCGTTACCCAAAGTGGAGGCGGGAAACGATGTAACAGAAAGTGTAAACTAGTTACCATAAACGAGAATAAGTAGCAGCGTAATGTAAAATGGAGTCCACTCAATGGGCAGAGGCTTCCCCCCCCAAAAAAAAAGAAGATAATAATGTAAAAACGAGTAGGAAGTGTTAGTTGATAACCCAGGGTGTTCGCTTTGGTGCTGGTGTAGCCCGTGCGAACGCTTCAGGGCCCATGCTGACATCCAATCCCCCATTGCGGAGGTCGCGTTACCCAAAGTGGAGGCGGGAAACGATGTAACAGAAAGTGTAAACTAGTTAACATAAACGAGAATAAGTAGCAGCGTAATGTAAAATGGAGTCCACTCAATGGGCAGAGGCTTCCCCCCCCCCCAAAAAAAAAAAGAAGATAATAATGTAAAAACGAGTAGGAAGTGTTAGTTGATAACCCAGGGTGTTCGCTTTGGTGCTGGTGTAGCCCGTGCGAACGCTTCAGGGCCCATGCTGACATCCAATCCCCCATTGCGGAGGTCGCGTTACCCAAAGTGGAGGCGGGAAACGATGTAACAGAAAGTGTAAACTAGTTAACATAAACGAGAATAAGTAGCAGCGTAATGTAAAATGGAGTCCACTCAATGGGCAGAGGCTTCCCCCCCCCCAAAAAAAAAAGAAGATAATAATGAAAAACGAGTAGGAAGTGTTAGTTGATAACCCAGGGTGTTCGCTTTGGTGCTGGTGTAGCCCGTGCGAACGCTTCAGGGCCCATGCTGACATCCAATCCCCCATTGCGGAGGTCGCGTTACCCAAAGTGGAGGCGGGAAACGATGTAACAGAAAGTGTAAACTAGTTACCATAAACGAGAATAAGTAGCAGCGTAATGTAAAATGGAGTCCACTCAATGGGCAGAGGCTTCCCCCCCCCAAAAAAAAAGAAGATAATAATGTAAAAACGAGTAGGAAGTGTTAGTTGATAACCCAGGGTGTTCGCTTTGGTGCTGGTGTAGCCCGTGCGAACGCTTCAGGGCCCATGCTGACATCCAATCCCCCATTGCGGAGGTCGCGTTACCCAAAGTGGAGGCGGGAAACGATGTAACAGAAAGTGTAAACTAGTTACCATAAACGAGAATAAGTAGCAGCGTAATGTAAAATGGAGTCCACTCAATGGGCAGAGGCTTCCCCCCCCCCAAAAAAAAAAGAAGATAATAATGTAAAAACGAGTAGGAAGTGTTAGTTGATAACCCAGGGTGTTCGCTTTGGTGCTGGTGTAGCCCGTGCGAACGCTTCAGGGCCCATGCTGACATCCAATCCCCCATTGCGGAGGTCGCGTTACCCAAAGTGGAGGCGGGAAACGATGTAACAGAAAGTGTAAACTAGTTACCATAAACGAGAATAAGTAGCAGCGTAATGTAAAATGGAGTCCACTCAATGGGCAGAGGCTTCCCCCCCCCAAAAAAAAAAGAAGATAATAATGTAAAAACGAGTAGGAAGTGTTAGTTGATAACCCAGGGTGTTCGCTTTGGTGCTGGTGTAGCCCGTGCGAACGCTTCAGGGCCCATGCTGACATCCAATCCCCCATTGCGGAGGTCGCGTTACCCAAAGTGGAGGCGGGAAACGATGTAACAGAAAGTGTAAACTAGTTAACATAAACGAGAATAAGTAGCAGCGTAATGTAAAATGGAGTCCACTCAATGGGCAGAGGCTTCCCCCCCCCAAAAAAAAAAAAAGAAGATAATAATGAAAAAACGAGTAGGAAGTGTTAGTTGATAACCCAGGGTGTTCGCTTTGGTGCTGGTGTAGCCCGTGCGAACGCTTCAGGGCCCATGCTGACATCCAATCCCCCATTGCGGAGGTCGCGTTACCCAAAGTGGAGGCGGGAAACGATGTAACAGAAAGTGTAAACTAGTTAACATAAACGAGAATAAGTAGCAGCGTAATGTAAAATGGAGTCCACTCAATGGGCAGAGGCTTCCCCCCCCCAAAAAAAAAAGAAGATAATAATGAAAAAACGAGTAGGAAGTGTTAGTTGATAACCCAGGGTGTTCGCTTTGGTGCTGGTGTAGCCCGTGCGAACGTCTTCAGGGCCCATGCTGACATCCAATCCCCCATTGCGGAGGTCGCGTTACCCAAAGTGGAGGCGGGAAACGATGTAACAGAAAGTGTAAACTAGTTAACATAAACGAGAATAAGTAGCAGCGTAATGTAAAATGGAGTCCACTCAATGGGCAGAGGCTTCCCCCCCCCCAAAAAAAAAGAAGATAATAATGTAAAAACGAGTAGGAAGTGTTAGTTGATAACCCAGGGTGTTCGCTTTGGTGCTGGTGTAGCCCGTGCGAACGCTTCAGGGCCCATGCTGACATCCAATCCCCCATTGCGGAGGTCGCGTTACCCAAAGTGGAGGCGGGAAACGATGTAACAGAAAGTGTAAACTAGTTAACATAAACGAGAATAAGTAGCAGCGTAATGTAAAATGGAGTCCACTCAATGGGCAGAGGCTTCCCCCCCCCCAAAAAAAAAGAAGATAATAATGAAAAAACGAGTAGGAAGTGTTAGTTGATAACCCAGGGTGTTCGCTTTGGTGCTGGTGTAGCCCGTGCGAACGCTTCAGGGCCCATGCTGACATCCAATCCCCCATTGCGGAGGTCGCGTTACCCAAAGTGGAGGCGGGAAACGATGTAACAGAAAGTGTAAACTAGTTACCATAAACGAGAATAAGTAGCAGCGTAATGTAAAATGGAGTCCACTCAATGGGCAGAGGCTTCCCCCCCCCAAAAAAAAAGAAGATAATAATGTAAAAACGAGTAGGAAGTGTTAGTTGATAACCCAGGGTGTTCGCTTTGGTGCTGGTGTAGCCCGTGCGAACGCTTCAGGGCCCATGCTGACATCCAATCCCCCATTGCGGAGGTCGCGTTACCCAAAGTGGAGGCGGGAAACGATGTAACAGAAAGTGTAAACTAGTTAACATAAACGAGAATAAGTAGCAGCGTAATGTAAAATGGAGTCCACTCAATGGGCAGAGGCTTCCCCCCCCCCAAAAAAAAAAGAAGATAATAATGTAAAAACGAGTAGGAAGTGTTAGTTGATAACCCAGGGTGTTCGCTTTGGTGCTGGTGTAGCCCGTGCGAACGCTTCAGGGCCCATGCTGACATCCAATCCCCCATTGCGGAGGTCGCGTTACCCAAAGTGGAGGCGGGAAACGATGTAACAGAAAGTGTAAACTAGTTAACATAAACGAGAATAAGTAGCAGCGTAATGTAAAATGGAGTCCACTCAATGGGCAGAGGCTTCCCCCCCCCAAAAAAAAAAAAAGAAGATAATAATGTAAAAACGAGTAGGAAGTGTTAGTTGATAACCCAGGGTGTTCGCTTTGGTGCTGGTGTAGCCCGTGCGAACGCTTCAGGGCCCATGCTGACATCCAATCCCCCATTGCGGAGGTCGCGTTACCCAAAGTGGAGGCGGGAAACGATGTAACAGAAAGTGTAAACTAGTTACCATAAACGAGAATAAGTAGCAGCGTAATGTAAAATGGAGTCCACTCAATGGGCAGAGGCTTCCCCCCCCAAAAAAAAAAAAGAAGATAATAATGTAAAAACGAGTAGGAAGTGTTAGTTGATAACCCAGGGTGTTCGCTTTGGTGCTGGTGTAGCCCGTGCGAACGCTTCAGGGCCCATGCTGACATCCAATCCCCCATTGCGGAGGTCGCGTTACCCAAAGTGGAGGCGGGAAACGATGTAACAGAAAGTGTAAACTAGTTACCATAAACGAGAATAAGTAGCAGCGTAATGTAAAATGGAGTCCACTCAATGGGCAGAGGCTTCCCCCCCCCCAAAAAAAAAAAAGAAGATAATAATGAAAAAACGAGTAGGAAGTGTTAGTTGATAACCCAGGGTGTTCGCTTTGGTGCTGGTGTAGCCCGTGCGAACGCTTCAGGGCCCATGCTGACATCCAATCCCCCATTGCGGAGGTCGCGTTACCCAAAGTGGAGGCGGGAAACGATGTAACAGAAAGTGTAAACTAGTTAACATAAACGAGAATAAGTAGCAGCGTAATGTAAAATGGAGTCCACTCAATGGGCAGAGGCTTCCCCCCCCCCAAAAAAAAAAGAAGATAATAATGAAAAAACGAGTAGGAAGTGTTAGTTGATAACCCAGGGTGTTCGCTTTGGTGCTGGTGTAGCCCGTGCGAACGCTTCAGGGCCCATGCTGACATCCAATCCCCCATTGCGGAGGTCGCGTTACCCAAAGTGGAGGCGGGAAACGATGTAACAGAAAGTGTAAACTAGTTAACATAAACGAGAATAAGTAGCAGCGTAATGTAAAATGGAGTCCACTCAATGGGCAGAGGCTTCCCCCCCCCCAAAAAAAAAAAGAAGATAATAATGTAAAAACGAGTAGGAAGTGTTAGTTGATAACCCAGGGTGTTCGCTTTGGTGCTGGTGTAGCCCGTGCGAACGCTTCAGGGCCCATGCTGACATCCAATCCCCCATTGCGGAGGTCGCGTTACCCAAAGTGGAGGCGGGAAACGATGTAACAGAAAGTGTAAACTAGTTACCATAAACGAGAATAAGTAGCAGCGTAATGTAAAATGGAGTCCACTCAATGGGCAGAGGCTTCCCCCCCCCCAAAAAAAAAAAGAAGATAATAATGTAAAAACGAGTAGGAAGTGTTAGTTGATAACCCAGGGTGTTCGCTTTGGTGCTGGTGTAGCCCGTGCGAACGCTTCAGGGCCCATGCTGACATCCAATCCCCCATTGCGGAGGTCGCGTTACCCAAAGTGGAGGCGGGAAACGATGTAACAGAAAGTGTAAACTAGTTACCATAAACGAGAATAAGTAGCAGCGTAATGTAAAATGGAGTCCACTCAATGGGCAGAGGCTTCCCCCCCCCAAAAAAAGAAGATAATAATGAAAAAACGAGTAGGAAGTGTTAGTTGATAACCCAGGGTGTTCGCTTTGGTGCTGGTGTAGCCCGTGCGAACGCTTCAGGGCCCATGCTGACATCCAATCCCCCATTGCGGAGGTCGCGTTACCCAAAGTGGAGGCGGGAAACGATGTAACAGAAAGTGTAAACTAGTTACCATAAACGAGAATAAGTAGCAGCGTAATGTAAAATGGAGTCCACTCAATGGGCAGAGGCTTCCCCCCCCCCAAAAAAAAAGAAGATAATAATGTAAAAACGAGTAGGAAGTGTTAGTTGATAACCCAGGGTGTTCGCTTTGGTGCTGGTGTAGCCCGTGCGAACGCTTCAGGGCCCATGCTGACATCCAATCCCCCATTGCGGAGGTCGCGTTACCCAAAGTGGAGGCGGGAAACGATGTAACAGAAAGTGTAAACTAGTTACCATAAACGAGAATAAGTAGCAGCGTAATGTAAAATGGAGTCCACTCAATGGGCAGAGGCTTCCCCCCCCCAAAAAAAAAGAAGATAATAATGAAAAAACGAGTAGGAAGTGTTAGTTGATAACCCAGGGTGTTCGCTTTGGTGCTGGTGTAGCCCGTGCGAACGCTTCAGGGCCCATGCTGACATCCAATCCCCCATTGCGGAGGTCGCGTTACCCAAAGTGGAGGCGGGAAACGATGTAACAGAAAGTGTAAACTAGTTAACATAAACGAGAATAAGTAGCAGCGTAATGTAAAATGGAGTCCACTCAATGGGCAGAGGCTTCCCCCCCCCAAAAAAAAAAGAAGATAATAATGTAAAAACGAGTAGGAAGTGTTAGTTGATAACCCAGGGTGTTCGCTTTGGTGCTGGTGTAGCCCGTGCGAACGCTTCAGGGCCCATGCTGACATCCAATCCCCCATTGCGGAGGTCGCGTTACCCAAAGTGGAGGCGGGAAACGATGTAACAGAAAGTGTAAACTAGTTAACATAAACGAGAATAAGTAGC
>JAZHYW010002075.1:0-22462 GCA_037355805.1 Ixodes ricinus
CTCCTTCCGTTACATGCGCACAGAGAGCGGAGTCAAGCGATGAAAAGTCCACGGTTTATTGGTCCGCCGAGGCACTCTTCTGCAATGCTTTCAGCTAGGGAGAGAGAAAAACAGAGGAGTTGAGAAGCAGAGCTCCTTCAAGGCCAGGAACGGGGGTGCTTTGCTAAAGGCTAATCTTCGGGGCCATCTCAACAATGAACACAACGGGAGGATTTGTCACTTGCGTACCCAAGGCTGATAGTGCAGTGGATGTTATGCGTGGCCTGCAGGTAGAGTGTCTTCATGTTCGCTTCGCACATGAAGGCTCCCTAGCCTTGGGCTTTAGTCAGGTTCCGTACTCTGCCTTATCACCAGCTTCGAGACTGTAGTCACGTGACCCTAACCGGAGACACGATTGGCCTAAAACACGCAAAGCATCTACCCTGCCGTCAATACCGATCGAACAGGACAGCTCTTTGAAGGCCAGCTTTTGAATTTCCGAAGAGCTGTTCAGCCCAGGAGTGCCTGCATGTCCGCTTTGGGGCAGGTTTGAAGACACTCAGTTTTACGCCGTATACTCACACTCTGTCAGACGGCAGCTAAAATGGCATTTACGCCAAATGGCATTCAGTGTAAATGTCATTTAAACACTGCCACACGGCAACTCAAATGCCATTCAACCCAAATGCCATTTCAGGTAAACTGAGTTCGTAAAGCGTACTCTCGTCGGCAGCGCTCGGCACATGTTACGGGATTTTTTTAAAAAAGAAGGCATATATTGCGGAAGCAATTTTTGCGTCGTTTTAATTACGAAAATAATTTGTTTAACGCGTATTTTGCACACACTTTACGTTCCTAATTGTTTAACCTACTCACGGCTCCAGTTATCCAGTAGGCCTAATGGCGCTAATGGCTCTGAACCGCTGAAACTGTCGTGTGCTCGCCTCGGTCGGCTGCTGGTTCGTTGGTTCCAGTTGCGCTCAGCATTTACGCGTTTTAACGATGTCGGAAGGAGCGCCTGCCGGCAAGAAAAGGCCACCTGCCAATTATACCACCCGCGAGACGTCGGCAGAACTTTGTGAGACGAGCACCTCGAATGTCTTCGGTAGCAGAAGCGGAACGGCGGGTTCTGCACCGGCATTCGGGCGTTTTTAGAAGCCCTCGGTTTCCTCAAGACACATGTCGCAGTCCATCACAACACCGAAACCTCAAGGAACATGTTTGGGTAAGATATAACTTTGACGGTGGGCGTAACCAACAGGAGCACGCAAAACAATAAGCGGAGCGGACGGCCGCCTAGTGTTTGTTTTGCGTGTGTGGGTCGTCGCGGCACTGCGTACCTCGAACGAGTTCAATGCACGACCGGCTTGGTCGTGGTTCATAGTAGCTGTCTTCGCCTAGCAGCGCTTTAAATTTCGCGTTTGTTGCTCAGGCAACAGCTCCTGAGGTTTGCTGACATGCCTTGTCAAATGTATTACCGCCGTGTAGAGATTCTGGGAAGAATGCAAGACGACAAAAAGAGGTTACTTTTTTTTTAAGTGGTACAAATCTTGTAAATGGTCTGTTGTTCTAATAAACGTAGTGTAGGTATTCGCCACCGTTACCTTTTACCGGCTTTTACATTCCCATTGACGTGCTCCAAAAGAAATAAAAAGAAATGCTGCATGAAGTCAGTCTCTGAATGTTTCTATTTCTAGCTTTCTTTGATGTTGGATAATCCCATACTGTTTCAAAGCTGCTACGTGTGTTTACATGATACGTGCACAATTTTATTCCAAAACATCCTAAAAATTGTTTGATAAGGTATTGCATATATACATTGAATACAGTTGCTGCACAGTTGCTACTTAAGATATCTACATGTTCCAGAAAACATCTGCTGCTGGGGGCCACCATAGAAGTAGGCAAAGTGATCTGGCTACATTACAAAAAAATCTACAAGTTCCTGGGATCACTGCCTCTAAATAACAAGTGGCAGTTTCTTGCAGCCATGGCCACTTGTGTGACATTCTCACATGTTTTCAGACGTGCTGTGCAAAAGCACTGCAGGAAGAGCAACCTGTGTGAGGTACCTTTTGGAAAAGCAGCAATAAAAGAATTGTGTGGGGCTGACGAGGACAGTGCAATGGCCAGCATCAGGGCCGCCACTGGTATTTACCCCAAGATACCAGTGGCAATGTCAGTGATGATGCCACGAGTTCCAGAACAGGCCGACGAAGCAGGCCTTTTAATGCAATCTTCTCCCACTTGGCTCAGTACAGCTCCCAGCCCGGACGGAGAGGCATCACAGGCCAGCACTATGGGACGTGACACATCGTAGTGAGCTAGAACATCTGAGGATTCTAGCAGACCCTTGGCATGCTTGTACGCCTCTGCTTCCATCTTCGCCGAGGCCCACACCTTATCCTTATCCAAAAGGAGATAAAGGGTTCCAACACATGGGCGGCCCCCTTAAAAAAAAAAACGACCATAGAGGTTCAGAGCTCCCAAGAATGACTTTAGTTCTGTCTTGTTCGTCGGTTCCGGAGCTTTCTTGATGGCCTCCACCTTTTCGGCCGAAGGACTGGCATCGTCCTTGTTGGTACGGTACCACAGGGACGATACTTCCTTGACTCGGAAAGCGCACTTGTCAGCATTCAGACACAGGCCGTTGCCCTGGATGCGCTGCAGCACCCTCTGCAGCCAATCGTCGTGCTCAGCTACCGTTTGTCCGCTGACGAGAATGTCATCCGAAATACCCTACACTCCTTCAAGGCCGTTCAAGAGTTCTTCCAGATGAAGATGTGGGGTTCTGCCGGGCACTGTTAGTATATCAGTAGAGGTATGAAGGGAAAGAGAAGTGCCTAAGGAAAGGAGTGGAACGACGTTTCAACCAAACGGTCTTGTTCGGGAATACTGAAAGGGGAGACGACAGATCAAAATATATATACAATGTATATACAAAAGGCGGAGGTAACACTTGACAGATGTGACGTCATGGAGTCGGAGAGGGAGGAAAAGTTGTCGAGTAAGGTGCAGAAGGTCTGCAAGTCAACAAGTGAAGGAATGCGGGCGGGGGAGGGGGGGATAGCTTAGGGCACCCCTTGTCGCCACCCAAATTAGGGAAAGAGAGCGGAGGGGGTGAAAGGGGAATGTCTAATAGCCGAAAGGAAGTTTCTTGTTTAGACCGGAAGGGAATTCCGTCTTTAGGTTAAACATTAATCTGTTTTCTTCCTTTTTGCGTGAGGTCGGTGTGTAAAAGCAATGATTTCCCGATGCATACTCGCAAGTCTAGTTTGGAATGATTCGTGGAGGAGAATTGCTTAGAGACGTGTGCGGAGAGGTCGTGTTAAAGTTGGCCCGCTATTTCTAGTGTGACAAGTCTATCTCGGAAGCGTTCGTGGAGTCGGTGGTCAATTCCGCCGAATTATATAATAAGGTCGGACAGAGTGTGCAGGAAGTAATGTATATCAGATTAGAAGATTTACGGGTGTGATTGCCAGTGATTCTCACTGGCAAGCAGGGAGGAGGGCCGGTCTGTTTGCACGTAAGACATTTCGGGGCGCCGCACGGGCATGGTACAGGTGAAGAAGGTCAGAGGTTTTGTGGACTGGTTGCTGTATACTAGAAGGGATCGTAAGTTGGGCTACCGACGGTAGTTAGGGCAGGTGCTTTATAAATAACTTCAGAGTGTACAAGGTAAAAAGTGGCGTCCATGATTAGTTTGTCAGGCCTGGGTATGGAGGGATGGAACGTGAAGATGAGGGGGTTGCCCGGTTTAGATCTTGGTAGGGGAAAGAGGGCGTCGTGCCGCGAAATGTTAGAAAAGCGACTGCTCGCATTGCGCAGAAAGCCGAGTGGGTATAACCATGTTCAGCAAAGAAGGCGGTCATCGTCTTAAGCTGTTGATGGAAATGTATGTCGTCGCTGCAAATCCTACGGAGGCGAAGGAATTGTGAAAAGGGAATAGAGTTGATTTGGGATCTAGGTTGGTTTGAGGAGTAAAGAAGGTAGCTATGGCTGTCAGTGGGTTTATAGTGCACAGAGGTGTGGAACCTCTGACCGTCACTAGTGATTTTTAAGTCTAGGAAGTTGACAGAGCATTTCAATATCACTGAGATAAACTTAGGGAGGGGTGGGCGTTACAGAGTGCATTGGTGAAGCGGTCAACTACGGCAGGGGGGTCAAGACCAAAGATGTCGTAAAATAATGACCATAGAATTGAGGGTGTGTGTGTGGGAAGGAATTAAAGAATAGTGCTCGACGTAGCCAACAAAAAGGTTGGCGAACGAGGGACCCATCTTAGTGCCCATCGCTACACCACATTTTTGGCGATAGAAGGAGTAGTTGAATTGGAAGGCGTTTAGTGTTAGGACTAGTTCGGCGAGGCGGATTATGGCGTGAGACGGGGGATTTTGAGAGGGACGCTGATCAAGAAAGTGTGAGAGAGCCTGTAGTCCTTCGGCGTGAGGAATTACAGTGTAGAGAGATGTGATGTCCATTGTGAAGAGGATAGTGTCGGGAGTCGGCGCCAGATTAGACAGGTGTTGGAGGATGCCTGTTGTGTCTTTAATGTAACTGGGCAGGTTTTGTACAATAGGCTGAAGGACCGAATCAACAAAAGCGAAGATGAATTAAGTGGGGCAGGATATGGCGGACAGAATATGTCAGCCAGGGGATCCAGCTTTGTGAATTTTGGGAAGGAGGTAGAATGAGGCAGCGTGGGGATGACGAACAGTTAGGCAATTTGCAGCGGGGTGAAGGGAGTTGGTTTCGATTAGGAGCCGTACGGTGGCTGTAATTTTATCTTGGAAGGCGGCAGTGGGGTCAGAGGAAAGGGGTTCGTAAAAATCAGAAACAGAGAGCTGTCGGAGAGCCTCCTCGGAGTAGAGATCACTGCACCAGACCACCACGGCTCCACCCTTATCAGTTGGCTTGATTACGAGGTCAGTGCGGTTTCGAAGGGATTTTAGAGCGGTAACTTCTTGTGGGGTGGCGTTGCGGTATTTAGAGATTAGGTTGCTAGACGAGTTGGCAAGGATGCTACGACATGCTTTGATTGAATTGTCAGTTTCAGGGTGTTTGGCCGGAAGCGGGGTCCAGATACTAGTTTTTGGGTTAATGGTGTCGAACATGGTGCGATTAAAGTTAGACGGATGCTGGGTGAAGTGGGCTTCTAAAAGTAGGCATCGGAAACATTGTTCGCTCTCGACATGTAAAGAAAAAGGGTCAGGTCGGCTTCGAAGTGCAGGGACGAAGGACAGGCCCTTCGATAAGATAACGTGTTCAGGGGCAGTGAGGGGTGAATCGTCTGGTATGGTGACGTCATCAATGCGTTGGATGGCGGCCTGATCATTTCGAGGCAAGAGAGTGTCTAGTTTTCTTGATTTAGAGGTGAGACCATTGGCATAGAGATACGAGTTGACTTCAAGAATTTTGTCGACAAGTTTGCGTGAGTGAGAATGGAAAGATAAGTCAAGGGACTTGAGGAGTCTTTTAGCGACAATGAGGTTTGGGCGTAACTGGGCACAGTGGTCATTATGATATCTCAGATGCGCCTTCACTAGGTGGAGAGCAACATTATCTAATATTTGATTGTGACGCTTTTGAAGGGCCGGAGGGATTCTCATTGGCAGGTTGGGAGGAGGGCCGGTGTGTTTCCACGCAAGACATGTCGGGGTGCCGCACGGCATGGTACCGGGGCGCAAAGTCGGAGGTTTTGTGGGGTTGCTGCGTACAAAAGGGATCGTAAGTTGGGCTGATGATGGTAAGTTAGGACGGGTGCTTTAGAAATAACTTTAGAGTCTACAAGGTGGGAAGTGGCATCCATGATTAGTCTGCCGAAACCTGCGTATGGAGGGATGTAACGTAAAGATGATGGGGTTTCGGAGTGGTTGCTGTGTACTAGAAGGGATCGTAAGTTGGGCTGATGATGGTAAGTTAGGACGGGTGCCTTAGAAATAACTTTAGAGTCTATGAGGTGGGAAGTGGCATCCATGATTAGTTTGCTGAGCCTGGGTATGGAGGGATGGAACATAAAGATGAGAGGGTTCCGGACTGGTTGCTGCGTACTAGAAGGGATCGTAAGTTGGGCTGACGATGGTAAGTTAGGGTGGGTGCTTTAGAAATAACTTTATAGAGTCTACGAGGTGGGAAGTGGCGTCCATGATTAGCTTGCCGAGCCTGGGTATGGGGGGATGGAACGTGATGATGAGGGGGTTGCAAGGTGGTTTAGATCTTGGTTGGGGAAATAGGACGTCATGCCGCGAAATGTTAGAGACACGACTGCTCGCATTGCACAGAAGGCCGAGTGGGCAGCTACTTTCAATAAAGAAGGCGGTCATTGTCTTAGAGGGGCACTGAAGTGGATTGTGATATCGTCTATTTATTGTCATAACTAAATCTATGAACTCTAAGCATCCTAAAAAACCTGAAATTACATCATGATGTAGAATACCCGAGACTGTGGTAAAAGCTGGGAAACTTGGTCGAAGAAAAAAGGCAGGGGAAAAGAACGTCGGTGGCCGGTGATTAGGTTGTGGATATATAACTTTGAGGAAATAAACACAGTAGCTGAGTTTGAGACGTTCGTTTCCCCTGTCTATTTTCTTCGACCAAGTTTCCCAGCTTTTACCACAGTCTCGGGTATTCTACATCATGATCAACTTCCACCAGCTCGCCTGCGCACTTACTGTTTTTTCGGTGAAATTACATACAAGGGCGACCAATTTCCCTATTAAAAATCCAATCAAAGATCGTGGAACGCCCTCCTTTCTGCGCCGTGGCGCAGAACACCAGAGGGTGCCACCGGACGGGAAGGCAGCAGGGGAGGGCACGTGACAGCCAATTACAAGTGATGGTTTCCCGGCAGACTAAATTTTCGAATACGTGCACCTTCGAAAAATCAGTCCGCCGAGAAGCCATCACTCGTGATTGGCTGTCGCATGCCCTCCCTGCTGCATTCTCGTCCGGTGGCACCCCTGGTGTTCTGCGCCACGGCGCAGAAAGGGTGGCGTGCCACAATCTTTGATTGGATTTTTAATAGGAAAATCGGCTGCCCTTGAATGTAATTTCAAATCTTTTTAGGATGCTTAAAGCTAGTAGATTGAGTTATGCCAATAAGTAGTCGATCTCAGAATCCACTTGAGTGCCCCTTTAAGCTGTTGACCGAAATCAATGTCGTTGCTGCAAATCCTACGGAGGCGAAGGATTTGCAGCCTCAAACGCCTTTTTGAACTCCACCGTTGGTTTGCCAAGGGGACGACGCTGCACCCCTTTGTCCCGGACACCGCAAACCAGACGGTCCCATAGCATGTCTGACAAGGTCTCACCAAAGTTGCAGTGTTCGGAGAAGCGGCACAGGGCGGTGACGAAATCTGCGATGGTTTCTCCAGGCTGCTGGCTGCGCTTATGAAATGCAAAGCACTGAACAATCACTGACAGGCACGGTGTGAAGTGGGCGGCGAGCTCCGACACAATGTCCGCATAGGGAGTCTACCAGCGCACACGACGAGCATATGACGGTGTAGATTGTCGGTCCACAAACACTACACAGGACTGCGCATTGTGGGGACCCCTCGACGATGTTGTGCACGGTGAAGAAAAAATGTAGTCGCTCCTGGTACAGGGGCCACGCTTCAACCCTGTCCGGGTCGAACTCCTCAAGATGTCCCAGCCACCCTATGATGACAACGTTTGGCTCATCCTTTTCCGCCATGTGCTCTCGTCGTTGCCAAGTTGCCACGAAGCTGTCGTTGCTCCAAAAAGTGTGGTTGCGTGCCTCGGAGTCTGAGGTTCTTCATTCTCGTCGCCACCCAAAGCTTTATTCAGGCGGCTGACTTGGCCGTGCAGGAAAGAGGAGTTAGACAAGAGGCACATGGTTTATGACGAGTCCCCGGAATGGTAAACTTTTCAGTAAAACCAGCTTGACTTGCCTTGGCTTGACTTCTGCTGACTTGCCGATGTTGCCAGACGCACACACACAACACTCACGATGCTAGATTCCGTTTCACTTTAAGTGCAAGATCCAGGCTTTCAATGCTGCTACCAAATATGCACGCTCATGTAGTGGGAGCATCGTTCAGGGCAACATGCTCATGCTCATAGCTTCAGCTTCACTCGCATATGAAGTAAATGAAACCATAGCCCCTGTATCCACTCTAATTCTCTAAGCCAGTAGTAGGCTGAAATGTATCCAACACTACAAGAAGTTGGGAGTGATGCCGAGAATCTGGGAGGGTCGTCACATGTACGGAATCGACTGATCGACGTGCAGTTCCCTGCAAAATGATGTCCTGGGTTGGGTAAGGTTTGAGCATGTTGGATGTTATCAGGAACACGTGGTTACACAGGATCCGTGGGGACACGGCGGTCCCATTGACAGTGGCCATATGTGCCTGGAGCGTCACTGCTTCCCGAGTGCTAGCCAGTGCCAACCTCTGGAACATGGTCACGACACTGCCTCAGCATCCCAGGGTTGAGATACTGGAACTGGTAGCAGTGGTCTAGGAGAGCCAGAAGAATCACTGTAGTTGGATAGAAACATTGCAACAGATGCATTAGTCCTCTAGGCATAAAATATCTTGCACCTTAGACATAGAATTCCCGAAATTGGAGATTCAATGGGGAAGCAGAGCAGTCCAAATTTCACCACGCAGCTAGCTTGGAACATTTTTTTGAAACTTCACAGAATGGAGAACGTTCTATAGTTTCTAAACATAGTATTTAAAGTGCTAGAAGCCGGCACTCTTGTCTCGTATTTAGAAACAGTTACTTAGTCATTTTCACCTCATCAAGCATGCACACCAATTCCCGTTTTATTACAATTGAGAGGATGATCAATCCAGTTGTTTTATTCAAATTAAAGCGAGTTAACGAATAACTGTTACAATGCTATACCAGTCAGTTTTGAGTGACACTCAGTAATAAAAAACAAATAACTTTTTAATTTTTTTTTTAATTTGTGAGTTTGAAGCAAGATTGTCTGAATTTTCTAAGAGCTAGAAAAACCATGTAGTGATATTATTTTTACTAGTTCAGACATCATTCTTTTTTTAATAAATCGTATTTCGTTACAAAAAACGTTTTCTTTTTTTTTTTTTTTTGCAAAAAGAGCACTTACTATTTTTATCTTGCTTTGGTAGCCACTGGCGCTGGAACTTGATGTCACAGGTGGCATTCGTACAGCGACTCTCTATGACCTGCGCGAATCCTGGGGCAGTACGGTTATCCCGTGTGTGTTTCACCGTTCAGCGGTCTCGGCGGCGCTCACGATCTTTGGCCAGTCGCGTCGGAGGGATGCGATCACTTGGCAGTGGAGTGCACCACGACGAGCAAGTTGGCGATGGTTCTGTCCTCCGCAGTGGAGTATGGCTTTGCAGCGCCGACTCGCTTTCTCACTGGGGTGGTTAGGTGCACACAGGTCACCTGGCCAACCCAGCACTCTATGTAACGCCGACACACATTCACAAGGTACCTGATCACGTCGCCGGTATCACCCAAACGGCTGCTTGAAGATGTAGTACGTTAGTAGGTACGGTAGCCTGTCTTCAAACCGAAGCTCGCGGAATGCGTCTACGACGAAGATGACGGACGGCCTTCTCAACAGCCGGAGACGCTCGAACCAAGATCAACCCATACCGCCGTGATAGCAACGGCGGAAGCATACTACGGCGTCCAGGATCCCTCGCAGACGTAGAAGTGAACCCGGCAGACGAAGATCGAGCGTGAGGGACAACCAGAGCAAGCAAGCACTACCGAAATTACCGAAAGAACCGATAGCTGATAGCGAGCAAGCTGTCAGCTGTAGTGGCGGAGCGCGGGAGGCTCGGCTTACGGATTGGCTTAGACGACGTAACGTTGGCCAATAGATTTCGCCTCACGCTTCGCTTTTTTGTTTTCGTCAGAAACCGAACACATTTAATCTAGTGAGCGCAAATTTCTATCCCGGTTTTTTGTTATATTTTGTTGTCCCAGCAGGCAACACAAAAAAAGTGTTTCGCCGTGTTGAAATTGTTTATTGACGCAAACGTGATCTATGTGCACGGGACGACTTTGAGACTGCAATCGTAGTAAACATCACCTAAATGTCATTTTAGTTGTCGTCTGGCACGTCCCATCTTGAATGTCATTTGAAAACCTGAATGTCATTTGGCGTAAATGCCATTTTAGCTGCCGTCTGACAGGGGTATAACTACATTATAGTTTAGAATGAAGAATTAATGCGCGACTACATTTTTTGCGCCGGATGTCCACAAATAAATAAATAAATATGTATATATATATTTTTTTTTTTTGACTAAGCAATTTTGAATTATGTGTACACTGTTAGGTTTGCATTTTTTAACTTCAATTTTGGGAATCTTTGCATCGTTGTGGCATTTCTGATTGCATGGTTTAAGAAATTTTTGCCGTAATACGTTTTTTATCCGTGAGTTCAGTCTATAGCACTGTCATCAATTACAATCTCTGCGCACCACGATGACACATGGTGGGGCTGTGTGCTCCAAGAAGCGCCAAAGACTTTAATGTCTCATAATTTCAAGAAAAAGAAGAAAAAATTAGCCACAGCGCTTGCTGATTTGTGGAATTCGCAGAACAGAGAGATAATAGGACGCGCCTAGGGTTGCGCGTGCCTAACGATATTAATTTTTTTTTCGGCTGTTAACTTGTGTCTTTGTGTATATTTCGCCGTTCTCGACACGGGCGTCGACGGACATTGCACCGCTGCTTACGCCCCTGCCGGGGTAAGCTTTTTGTTGTCAAGACACTCTATCGCGCTATAGACGCGTCTATTTAACGCTCATGAAGTCTCGAGAGAACTGTGTCAATTGTTTAGTCAGAGCAACGACGCAGCAATCACGAAGCGAGAGACGACTGCGCCTCGATCTGGCTGTCCGTGTTCGCTGTGATAAAATGTGAGCGTGGGACTCTCGAGCAGCGTTAGCTTTCTGATGATGCAGGACGCTGCTTTGTCGTTGAGAATCTTTGCCCTGCGAACGCCCGCGAAAACGTTCCAGTGCTCGGCGTACCTTAGGCAGCAGCGCCTGTCAGCGACCGCCCGTGCAGCATCGCAACCTTTCTGGAGCCTATTGGCAATCTGGGAGCGCCGACGATTTATCTTCGCGACTTGAATGGTAGCATTTTATGAACCCCCGCGAACATGAAACACCGCGAACATGAACTCCCGCGAACATGATCCCCGCGACGACAAACCGCCCGCGCTCGCAGACAGAAGGTTCCGATGCTGTGCGAACGGTTGTTGGAGGACGCTGCGTAGGTACGCCGGGCGCTGGAACGGCTTCGCAGCCATTCGAAGGGCAAAGGATTCGCGACGACAAAGTAGCGTCTTGCATCTTCAGTAAGCTAACGCTGCTCGAGAGTCCCAAGCTTACATTTCCACAGAGCGAGCGCGGCCGGCCAGATCGAGGCACAGTCGGCTCTCGCGTCGCGATTGCTACGTCGTTGCTCTACCTACACTGATGACATGTGCACCGGCATTCGAAACAGCCCTCTCGAGACTTTATTCGAGTCCAATAGACGACTTTATAGCGCGATAGACCGTCGTGACAAGAGTAGAGCTCACCTCTGCAGTGGCGTAAGCAGCGGCTTTATGTTCGTTGACGCCGCGTGGAGAACGACGAAATATACACAAAAAACATTAAATATATTTAATACAGCAGGCAGAAAGAAATACAAACATGGCAGGGACACGAACAAAGTAGAAGGCGCGCTACGAAATACATATACTTACAAAATACACTGGAAAAGACAGATAATTAGAGCTAAAAAACGGAAGATTGAGATGACGTCAACGCCGAAATAAGGCAATGCGCAGGGAAAGCAGCCGGCAAAACTGCAATAGTCCTATAGGCAGCTAAGGATGATATTGTGATCGCGGGCGTATAGCCGCGGCGACGTAGGCCCCGTTAACCTGCCTAAAGAAAATTCTCGCCCCGATCGAGCGCATGAATGACTCTCTTCCACTTTCCTATATCTGCAGTAAAAAAAAAAAAAAGGGTCGCGGGCCTATAGCTTAAGCAATATAAAACAACATTGAGCCGGCTAAAAAAATTGGATGGTCGCGAGTCTATAGCTTGAGAGACATACATACCTCTATAGCCGGCTAAAGCACATTGAAAGGTCGGAGGCCTATAGCTTTGGTGACATAAAACACTATAGAGACGGCTAAAGAAAATTCAATGGTCGCGAGTCTATAGATTTAGGGACATACACCACTCTATAGCCGGCTAAAGCACATTGAAAGGTCGGAGTCCTATAGCTTTGGTGACATAAAACACTATAAAGACGGCTAAAGAAAATTCAATGGTCGCGAGTCTATAGATTTAGGGACATACACCACTCTATAGCCGGCTAAAGCACATTGAAAGGTCGGAGTCCTATAGCTTGGGTGACATAAAACACTATAAAATCGGCTAAAGAAAATTCAATGGTCGCGAGTCTATAGACTCAGGGACATACACCACTCTATAGCCGGCTAAAGCACATTCAATAGTCGCGAATCTATAGCATTAAGGACATACGTATTTCTATAGCTCGCTAAAGAATATTGAATGGTCGCGAGTCTATAGCTGCATAGTTATAAATTATTCTATAGCCAGCTATAGAAATCGGAATGGTCGAGATTCTATAGCTTTGAAGACATAGATTTTTCTATAGGTGGCTATAGCGTGTTTTATGGTTTCTTATGGCTGACCATAGAGGGCCATAGAAGGTGATAGCTCACCATAGGATTTTCCATAGACGACCATAGACCATTTTCGTATGGGTCGCGCGAGTCGAAAGCATCTCGCGCATGCCCAGTACTGACAGCAACGCCACCGCAGTGGTGTGACGTCGGAGAGTTGAGTTGATCTATAGAAACTATCGCTTGGGCGGCATTTACACCACGCACGAATGCACGGAAGTATTAAAAGCAATTTATTACATTTTATTTCATGTGTATGGAGGGTTTTATTAATCTAGGCTTTTCGCTGTCGTTTTTCTTTTCTGTAGTTTGTTAAGGCTACATTATTTCACCGGTACATTCACGTAAGTTATACGACCACGCATATATTGTATAGGGGGCTAATCGTGACAAACTTGAAATGTTAGATTGTTTTTAGTAAAAATGAGCACATTCTTCAAACTCACGTCAACGAAAACTACTGAGTCAGCAAATTTTAGAAATAATCGCAGCACATCAGAAACGCGGTGGTGCGCTAAAGTTACCACTCCTGCAAAAGACGCACGGCTAGTGAAGCGAAAACGATTTTGATAATTTTATCATCCGGCCTTCATCATGCAAGTCATCAAAAATCAACGCATACCGAATAGCATCGTCAAAAAGTGGGGATGTATCAGCCGTTTTTACAGATTCGTTCATCTTTTGAAATTTGTGCACTTGCGCTTCTCCCGGAAACTTTTTGGAGGACAACCCAGTTCCCAGCTAAAGAGAGAATATAAAATTAGAAGTCCTCCTAGCCCATACAAGTACAAGGGGAAAGTACTCCAAAACAAGTCTTTTTTTTTGAAAACCGATCTCTAAGAGTGCGGATTTTTCGGATGTTTTTAGGCATTCGTTCATTATTCTTAATTTCTGGCACGCGCCTCACCAGGAAATGTTCTGGGCACGAGCCCGGTTCCCAGCTAAAAGGCAGAATATAAAATGTAGAGCTCTGGAGTGCATCCTGGTACTATGGCAAGTAGTTGAAAAACGAATCCTTTTTGTGAAAACCGGATTCAAAATGGGGATGGTTTGACAGTTTTTACGCATCTCGTTCATCTTTTGAAATTTGGGCACCCACGTCTCGCTAGGGATTTTTTTATTTAGCCCAGTTCTTGTTTAAAAGCAGAATATAAATTGTAGACTCCTTGAGCCTATCCTGGTAACAGTGTAAATACTCCAAAATAAATCCTTTTTGTGAGGTCTCAAAGTGCCGACGGTTCGGCCGTTTTTTACGCATTCGTTCATATTTGGAAATTTGTGCAGTCGTGCCTCGCCAGTAAACGTTTTAGGACTACTCAGTCCCCAGCTAAAGGTGGAATCCAAAATAAAGAGCCCTAGAGCACATCCTCGTACTGTGGCAAATACACCAAGATTAATCCTTTTTGAGGCTACCGGTCTCAAAGTAAGGATGGTTCTGGTGTTTTTATGGATTCGTTAAACTTTTGAATTTGAGCACCCCCGCCACGCCAGGGATCTTTTCTAGGACAACCAAGTTCGTAAATAAAGCGAGGATACAAAATATAAAGCCCTCGAGAACATCCTGGTTTTTTGGCAAGTACTTCAAAATAAATCCTTCTTTGAAAAAAAAAACGGTCTCAATTTGGGGAAGTTGGGCCGTTTTTGCGCATTCGTCCCCCTTTTGAACTTTGGACACCCGTGCATCGCCCGATAACCTTTTGAGAACAACCCAGTTTTTAGCTAAAGTGGCAGTATTAAATTTCGAGCCCTCGAGCACATCCTGGTATTATGGCAAATACTCAAAAATGTGTCCCTTTTGAGAAACCCGGTTTCAAAGTGGGGATGGCTCGGGCGTTTTTACCCATTCGTTCATTTCTTGAAATTTGGGCACACGCGCCTCGCTCAGAGAACCTTTTGAGGACAACGCAGTTTCCATCTAAAAGCAGAATATAAAATGCAAAGCCCTTGATCTCGTGCTACTAGAATCGCAAATACTTCAAAATTAGTCTTCTTTGAGAAAACCGGTCTCAAAGTGGAGATGGCTCGGCCGTTTTTACACATTCATTCATACTTTGAAATTTGGGAACCCGCGGGTAGCCAGGGAACTAGTTGACGTCGATTGAGAGCTTGACTGGGAATGAAATACAAAATTTAGGACCATCCAATACAACCTTCTGCTATGGCAAATCGTCTAAAATGAGCCCTCTTTGAGTAAACGTGTTTCGAAATGGACATGGTTCGACCATTTCCAAGCATTCGTTCAATCCTCTAACATTCGGTCACCCGCGCCTCATCCATGAACTTTTTTGAGGTCCGCAGAGTTTTTAACTGGTGACTAAATACACACTCTAGGGCCGTGAACTATAAGCTGCTACTATGTTAAAACTTCTATAATACACCACATTAAAAAAAACTTATTTTGAAGTCGACATGGTTTGACTGTTTTCAGGCATTCGTTCATCATTTCAAATTTGGGTGCCTTCGCTTTCTGGGAGGACGTTTTGAGATCGACCTAGCTCTCAACTGGCGACAAATATAAAATGTAAGGCCTCATACTACAAGCCGGTGCTCTTCCAAAATATTGGACTTACGCCCCTTCGAGGAATCTGATATCAAGTCGAATTTGTCAATACGCTCGTCTGCCGGAGTTTTCTTCTTTTTTTTTTTTGTGCAGGACGGGTGGCTATTTAATTGATGTCGGTAGCAGTATAGTGAAAAGTATCGTAAACGACGAAACGATGACGAATCCACCTTATTTGGCATATTGTTTCCAGGAATCTAAGAAAATAATTTTGAGAAAAAACAAAATGTACCCAGCACATTATCAATTCTTCTGGTTTACTGCCATCGTATGGCACGATAAAACTTCGTTGTATTTAAAATTGTGCTCGATTTAAATTCGCTATTTCTCAAAGATTTGTGTGAGGTGACTCCGAGATATATTTTTCTAGAGTTAAAAGAATCATCTTAGACACTACGAAATTTGCCATAATATTGGGGAGGGATTCTATTTAATTTATACAATCACTACACTTTTTTATACCCAGTAATAAACTCTAAATTTTGATTAATTTAGATACTAGCCGTAGTAGCAATACGCCAAAAAGTATATTCTACATAAGAACCTGCAGTTTCCACGTCATCATATTGAAAGTTTGGCTCAAAAATAGCGGTATATGATAGAATTGAGTAGCAATTGTTCAAAGCACAAAGTTTTGGTGTTTTGATTATATTTGTATATAAATACATTGGCATCTATGTGTGCCCTGCCTTAATCCGCTAATGGATGGCACAAGCCTATGATGGCATACATCTCTGGGGATTGGCGCTGCTTCAATTCTTCTTTTGAAATTTTACAGTGCCGCATGCGTTCCTGCATTATTCCACTACTTATTGTGCTCCTTCCTGTGAGATGTTGTAATACATATGCTTCACGTCAACCGAAAAGTGGTTAATGTGCTTATGTTCCTTTCAAAAATTCGATCAGCTGATTTTATATCAAATGTCCACAAATGCAAACAAAGACATTCATTAACCCGCTTACTTACTCCATATCTGCAACCCATTTGTCTTCCATAACTCCGGCATTTCTCCGTTTCATAAAACACCAGTGTCAACAATAGCCAGCGATTACATTAATCATCCAGTCTCTAACTCTAAGAATTATTAGGCAAATCTTTGTCTTTCAAAACTCGGGTATAGAGAAGGAAGAAGGAGAAAATAAAGTGCGGTTAGTCTGCGCTCTCACAGGCACGTCGTGTTCTCTTCTCACTACGATATCGTCTTGTTGCTTACGTGTTTGTTTAGTCTAACTTCGCAGAGCAGCATACCTCCTAATGTGAAACCAACTTAGCCCAAAATCAAGCATTGCTACCTGTTCTATTCGACAGTTTAGACATATATAAATGAAGTTTAGTACAAGAACGATGCACACTTCAGGACAGTTTACTACCTCACTGACCGTGTTAGTTTATTTCACAAACGTGCCTCATTCGTCATTTTTTTTTATAATATTGCCAATCGTACAGTCGACGCTCCAGTTCTATTAGCATAGTAATCTATATTAATAACTACTATACTAAGGCGATGTTTATGCTATAATTTTAATTGCCAAATTTGATATTAGATACGTAGCTATGCTCAACTACCACACCCGTTTTTTGTTTGTTTTTTTGCCCAGATTGATTTGTATTTTGCACGCTCAGGAGAAAGGCGTGCTGGGCTCCAACGAATGCAATAAGGCATACACACTCCATTTCATATCAAGTCCGATCACGGCCGAAGCTACGAACGAACGGATGGGCAAAAATGCATCGTCCTGGCAGTCGTCGTCTTCGCGCGTCGGCTGTCCAACGGCTTATGAAAAAAGCGCAGGTTCACGACGCATTCAGTCCGTGTGTTTGTTTCAGTTGGGGACGGCAAACACAACGAGACCACGAGCAGCATTACGGCACAATTTGTTGGGCTCTGCTTAAATGGCTCGGTCTAATCGTAGACTCGGGTAGAACTTAGTGTGAGACGGAGTAAAGAACGCGTCGCTTTAGAGTTTAGACTATTCGCGCGGTGCGTGCAAAAGACGAGAGGAAAAAAACACACGCATACACACGCGCTTTATTTGTAGGATGGTCACAGTGCCAGAGTGGCAGGCAGCAAAGTGCTTTTCTTTTCCGGTCAACCCACATTGTAGTGCACATATCTTTACTTTTCTCACTGCCTTGACACTTCCGTGCACTTAAACTGGTAGCCTGCTTGATTAAGCAGATAAGGTTTAATAAGCGTAAACTGCTCATCCTTCGCAAAAATAAAATTTTCTACCAATAAAGAAGTTCTGAAAGACAGCTCCACCTCGTAGCTGCAGCGTCAAATATTCAATGCCGCCGTATTTGCGCCGGGTGCTATTAGTGTATTTCACTGGAACGTTGCATTCGTCCTCGACGCCAACTTTTATGTGTTTGGGCTCGCAGCCCTTTAATAATTACTTAACTTTGGTACTCTCGGCCGACTGTGTGGCGTCTAAAATATGTAGGTATCGAGGGGAAAAAAGCTTATAGAATAACAATACTAAATACTTATGATAGTTCGCGCAAGCTGCAGATCGACATGACTACAATATGTGCACTATAATAACAACTAATATTAGCTAAGTTGTAGTCAAATTTCAAGATGTGAAGCTTCTAAGTAATTTCACGTCGGCTGATATAGCGGTTCCGGCATTGTTCTAAAACTTTGTCATCAGTTTCAAAAGCGCTCACAGAGCACAGAGTGGCAGCGAAGTAGTACTAATGCAGTGATAAACGTTGAGCAGCCGAAGATTCGCGGTCAGCCCTCTCAAGCGAGCTAATATTGTACAATGATAGTACTATATTTGAGATACTCTACAACTGCCTCGGAATTGGGTATAAAGATAACTTGATTCATTTGAATGCTAAACAAGTGACGAAAAAATACACATCTGTGCAACACACGATCCAATACAGGTGCCTTTCTTTTGTAGGGAGAATTGCCACTAAAGAAAACAACTGCCGTTGATAAGTAGGATGCCGAACGTTTACATTGAGAGTCTTCTTAGAGCGTTTGGCATTCAACTTATTGTATCGTGCAAGTCACGCACGCGCTGCATGTAAACCGCGATGTCATATCTCGTTAACAGAAACTGTTGACACGTGCTGCGCTGCCGCGCAGCCGCGTCGTACTATATAACTAATCGCTTCCTGAATAAACGTCGTTGTTGGCTTGACACATCTCGACTGATACATGGTGTCAGAAGTGGGATGCCGTCCACGTCGGCGGTAGCTCAAAGTAACGACGCCAGTCACCGTAGCTATGGAACTACTCAAGCCACCGGAGCCACTGCTGCTGTCTGGGAACATCGCCAAAAACTGGGACCTGTTCAAGCAGAAATTCGAGCTCTTTCTGAGGGCAACTGAGCCAGCCAAGGAACCAAGGTCGGCATCTGTCAAGACCGCTCTCCTGCTGAGTGTAGCCGGGGATGACGCTTTGGAGGTATTCAACAATTTTGTGTTTGCCGAAAGCGAGAATAAGGAGGATTACGCGACGGTCGCACTCAAGTTTGAGGAGTACTGTAGACAACAGCAGAATGAGGTCTACGAGAGGTACATCTTTCGAACAAGAACGCAAGTTGAAGCAGAACCCTTCGAGCATTTTTTGCGTGAATTGAGGAAACAAGCACGCGGCTGTAACTTCGCGCAGTTGACCGACACAATGATTCGAGACCAGATTGTGTTCGGTACAAACAATTCAAAGTTAAGGGAGAAAATGCTCAAAGAAAAAGATCTAACGCTGCTCAAGGCTGAACAGATCTGTAAAGCAGCGGAAGTATCCGCCCAGCAGAACGAAGTGTGGGCGCAGGCGGAAAAACAAGTGGCGCTGGTGAAAACGAAGCAACATTACAAATGTGCCAAGTGCAACCGGCCGCACGAGCCAGGACGGTGTCCGGCATTTGGAAGGTCATGCTTCTTGTGCAGAGGTTCTAACCATTTTGCGGCTTGCTGCAAGAAAGGGCCGCAAGTCAAGGAAGTACGCGAAGACCACGATACCTTCGACATCCTCGACCTGAAGATAGACAGCGTCGGCAACCATGCGGACTGGATCATCCACGCAAAGGTGGCAGACCAGCCAGTCGTCTTGAAGGTGGACACGGGCTCCCAAGCTAACCTGCTGCCTTACTCGATCTATCGGAGGTGCAGGGACAAGGCGAACTTGAAACCGAGCGGCTCTGTGCTTCGATCATACAGCGGGGACGCCATCAAGCACATCGGGGTTGCAACTCTACGAGTGGTCATGGAAAATCGGTCCGGCGACATCGACTTCTTCATTGTCAAAAAAGGCAGCCAGGCACTACTCGGACTGCTAGCAAGTGAGGCGCTGGGACTTGTGTCGCGCTCGGTGAGTGTTGTGAACACCAGCAATACCGAGAAAATAGTGACAGAATTCCACCCGCTGTTTCGGGGTACCGGCTGCCTGGCACGTCAATATCGGATGGTCCTGCGAGATGACGCAACACCGGTAGTTCAACCGGCACGACGAGTACCTCTGGCGCTGCGAGAGCCTCTTCGAGAGGAGCTGGAGCGCATGGAACGAGCTGACATCATCCGCAAAGTCAATGGGCCAACGGACTGGGTAAGTCCATTGGTCATTGTACGAAAAAAAGACGGAAACCTACGCGTGTGTATGGACCCCAGGCGCATTAACGAGTGTCTAAAGCGCGAGCACTATCAGATGCCTAAGCGGGAAGACATTGAGGCCGAACTAGCAGGAGCTAAATATTTTTCACGCCTCGACGCGAACTCTGGGTTTCACCAAATTCCCTTGGATGAGGATACCTCGGCTATTTGCACGTTCGGTACGCCTTTTGGTCGCTACCAGTTTTTAAGACTTCCATTCGGGATTGCGTCGGCACCCGAGGTGTTCCAAAAACTCTAAGCGAGATATTTGATCCGTCCCCAGGGGTGCGCGTATACATTGACGATATTTTGATCTGGGGATCCACTAAAGAAGAGCACGATTCACGCCTCAAGAACGCACTGCAGTTAGCCAGTCGGGCGGGTTTGACATTCAACGCCGCGAAATGCAAGTTTGGGCTAACTGAGATCGAATTTCTCGGTGACGTCATAAGCCAAGAAGGAATAAGGCCGAGCTCGGCATTGATCACGTCACTGGGGGAGATGTCGTGCCCTACAGAAAAGACAGCGGTGCATAGAATGCTCGGAGTCGTCAATTACTTTGGGAAGTACCTTCCGAATTTGGCAGGAAAAACAGAACTTCTGCGCAGTCTTATAAAAAAAGAAACAGTTTTTGAATGGACAGACAACCACGCCAAAGAATGGAAAGATATCTGCCTAATGCTTACCAGCACGCCCGTGTTGGCTATCTTTGATCCAGCCAGAGATACGAAGATCTCGTCAGATGCATCAAGGAATGGATTAGGGTCTGCACTTCTGCAGCGTCATGGTGACAGCTGGCGGCCGGTCGCCTACGCATCACGCGTTATGACTGACGCAGAACAGAGGTACTCGCAAATAGAAAAGGAAACGATGGGCATCACGTTCGGCTGCGAGAAGTTTCATCACTTCGTGTACGGGCGAAAGATTGCGATTGAAACCGACCACCGTCCACTGTTAGCAATTGCCTCAAAAGGAATCGGTGATATGCCCCCGAGACTTCAGCGTTTCTTTCTGCGTTTACTGATGTACGATTATACCCTTCAATTCGTACCAGGAAAACTGCTACTGCTGGCCGACATGCTATCAAGGTCGTCACCAGTTACCACAAAGGACACCGCCGGCTCTACAGAAGACGTGGAAGTCCACGCAGTGAGCGTCGTCTCAGACTTGGTAAGCAAGAAAACCCTGGATCGCCTTGCTGAGGCGACCGCGAAGGACGCAGACCTGCAGTCAGTCATTTGTTACATGAACGGTCAGGGTGACATTGACGGCAGGCTGAAACCTTTTGTGTCCGAGTTGTCACTGGTTCAAGGAATAGTATTGAAGGGTAGCAAAGTTGTGGTCCCGAAGTCCATGAGACCGGAGATGCTCCAACGTATTCATGAAGGTCATTTGGGAATTAACAAGTGCAAATCGAGAGCCCGACGTTTGGTGTTTTGGCCAGGACTCAACTCGGACATCGAAACTCTGCTACAAGGGTGCTCAGTATGCCGAAAGTATACGTACAAGCAGCAAAGTGAACCCCTCATATTAAGGCCAGCACCGAATCATGCTTGGTACAGAGTGGGTGTTGATCTTTTCCAGCATGGCGGAAGTTCGTATCTTTGTGTATTTGACGCGCATTCGAACTTTCCGGAAGTAGAAAAGCTGACGGACACCACGGCATGTTCTGTTATTGCAAAGTTGAGCTCTATTTTTTCAAGATACGGAATTCCACTAGAGGTCTGCAGCGATAACGGGCCCCAGTTTTCGTCTCATGAGTTCGCTGTTTTTGCGTCCAGATACGACTTCAAGCATGTGACGTCGAGCCCGGAGTTTCCCAGGTCGAACGGACTCGCCGAGAAAGGGGTGCAAATCGTCAAGCGGATCTTGAAGAAAACTGAGGAGGCCCATGAAGACTTCTGGCTGGGGCTACTGGGCTATCGATCTGCCCCCCTGGAGGATGGTCGGTCACCAGGAGAGCTGTTACAAGGCAGGAGGCTACGTAGTCGAATCCCGGACTTCAGTCATCAACCAAGCAGGCGTGTTTTTAAACACCGGCAGCTCGACACCCGAGGCAAGAACCTACCCGACCTCAAGAAAGGCGAAGTCGTGAGGGTGAGAGACAGAGACAAAGCATGGACTCGTAGAGCTCGGGTCTTGGGATCAGCCGCGCCAAGATCATATCGGGTGGTTACCAAAGACAACAAGCTGCTGCGACGCAACCGGCAACATCTTCTTGCAACACGTGAGCCGCTTCAACAAGAAACTGCTGAAAGTGACGACTCGGACAGCGGGGATTCAACCGAAGAACTGAGAGCGACACCGGCCTCCTTGCCCACAAGACCGCCTACGCCGGGTTTGCACGACCACCCCCGACGCCGGTCCCAAGACGGTCCACAAGGCACACCCGTCAACCAGAGCGCCTGCAATACGACAGCAATTTCAACCAAGTGCATCCCATCTACCATTGGAGCTCCTAATGTTATTTATGAAACAAAGGAAAATGTATCGTGCAAGTCACGCACGCGCTGCATGTAAACCGCGATGTCATATCTCGTTAACAGAAACTGTTGACACGTGCTGCGCTGCCGCGCAGCCGCGTCGTACTATATAACTAATCGCTTCCTGAATAAACGTCGTTGTTGGCTTGACA
>JAZHYW010002076.1:0-30279 GCA_037355805.1 Ixodes ricinus
GCAGTACACATGCCAAAGTACCTTCTTTATAATAAGTGTTCATTGTCACACGTGTCTCTGACGAAGCGCACCCGTGGCCGAACACATATACTGCCTGGCTCGTACGCAAGGGGTCAATGTTCAGCGCCTGCTGGCCGAAGCACCTTTTTGTTACATGTCGCGTTCTGGTAAATTCGAGAACCCTGTTGCTTGTTGAAGGTACCAATGTTCTACGTGCAGAACCTTCTTCGCCGATTGATCCAGAATCCCACGCGAGAAAAGAGGGGCTCCTCCTGGCGAGCCGGAGTTAATCTCGCCTCAGCGCCCGATTCTGTTTTTACGCCGCCATCGACGCCTGCGACGCAAGCGTTTTTCTATTTAGTTTGGGTATGCGTGTTCGCCCCTTTAAACGTTTTCTTTCCTTCAGTTATTCGTCGCCTCATCAGCTGTCATTTGTGCATTTTGGTGAAGGCGTGGGGTACCGCAGTCCATGCCCGAAAAACGCACCCTTCTGAGGGTCTGTCGGGCTCCATCATTTTCAAGTCCCGGAAAGCCAATCGCTGTGGACAAACCGAGACCCGAGCCAACCGCCGCAACTAAGGCCAGCCTTTGGAGTTCAGACAACTATCTGAGCAGCCGCTGAGGAAGCCGCCGACGATGAACAGCGCATCGCAGCTAGACGGAACGCCACCCTCGTCCATCGTCTACGTGCAGGCCACAACAAAGACGCCGACGAATTTGAGGGGCGATCTTTATGAAGATGTGGACTACTGGATGAGCCAGTACGAGCGCGTTGCCCGGTTCAACAGACGGGGGACTGAGCAGAGCCTACGGAACGTCTACTTTGCTCCGGAAGGCACGGCAGGCACCTGGTCCGAAAACCACGAAGCGTCAATTTCGTTGTGGAAAGACTTCCAGACCAAGCTTTGATGCATCTTTGCCAGCCAACAGCGATATCAGCGGCCCAAGAATCTTCTCCAAGGAAGAATAAAAGGGCCGAACGAGGTTGTCCCAAGCTTCGTCGACGACGTTTTCCGCCTCAAGAACCGCGCCGACCCAAACGCTCCCGAAAAGAAATAGGTACGGGTCCTGATGCGGGGAGTGAAAGAAGACATCTTCAAAGGCCTTGTGCGTACCGTTGAGGAGTTCATTCCTGAGCTTACAAACATCGAACGTACCTTTCAAGTAAGGGCCTCCCACTACCAGACATTTCCGGCCTTCGCTGCATCCTCGCTGTCCAGATGCAACACCCGGGACATCCGCAATATCATCCGGAACGTTGTCCAGGAGGAACTAAAGAGACTCCTATATATTTCTGCCAGCCCAGCTTCGCCCTCAATCGCCGAGGTTGTCAGGGAAGAAGTTCAGCAAGCACCCCAGCCGAAATTTCTTATAAACGCCGCTCCTAAATTACCCGCCCTGAGCTACTCCTCCGTAGCTGGTCACCCGACTTCCTACCAGTACTCGGTGGCAATGGCACCTCAACGAGAGGCCCCTTTGTCACACTGCACTCGCCACTAGGAGCAACGTAGGGCTCGAAGAACCGACTTAGGGAGGGCTGCAGACCTGCGCTCAATATGCTTCCATTGTGGAGAGGCTGGCCATGTCTATTGCCGCTGCTACTACCGCCAGGTTGGGATCCCAAGTTTTCAACCGAGCGACCCACTCCGAAGATACGGCGAGCAACCTCTGGATGCCGAAAAATACCTCCGTCGGTCGTCATCTCCAAGACCGTCTCCCCGCCGAGGTTTCCGTTCGCCGTCACACCGGTGCCCAACATCGCTTCTACACAGATACCACCCTGAGAGTCAGTCTCCACTTTCTCGCCGAAAAACTGAAAGCGGAAACCCCTGGAGGTTGAGTCGCCGTAGGCGGGAGATGTATAGAGACTCCAAGAACGCCAAAGTGCTCCCACCCTTGCGAAGCTACGCGTCGAAAGATACGTTTCCGCAGCTCTGCCCAACAGCCTCAAGGTTGCCATCTACGGCCCCAAAGAGTCAGCACTTGTGGACACCGGAGCGGACTACTCCGGTCTGAGTGTAAGACTCTCCCGACGCCTCGCCGAGGATAACATCTCCCGGAGAGATGTTACCCTCGGAATGGACTTCTTATGCTATTACGGTACCATCATCGACCTAGGAGAGAAGCTGACACTCCAACAATTTGTTTCGACGCCAGAGGTTTCTACAGTAAAAGCAGCCCTTGTTCGAGTACTCGCCAACCATTTGAACCTGCGTCGAGGTCAAATTTTTTTATGGCTGTCCAGGCCGATGAAGCTTCCTGCGTCGAAGTCTTGCTCGAGGGCACCATTTAGTTGGTTGTCGAAAAGAAAATCGAAGTCGCAAGAGATGTTAGAACGGTTCCCGACGGACGTGCACATTCGTGGTTTCAAACTTCCGACGAGAACCGTAACACTTTACCAAAGGTCCCGCCGTGGGCCTTATCGAAGAACTCCGGGACTCAGGCGTGATCATTGAACTGTCCGAATACCCGTCATAATCGCAGCCCCAGAGAATGCCGCCTATGGAACTTGACATCAATCCAAATCTTGCTGCTCCAGAGCGAAGACGACTGGTCGACGTCCTCGACAAGTTCACTGAGTGCTTTACTACCTCCTCAAGGGTGCGACTAACGACAGTAGGGAAGCACCGCATAGTTACCGGCGACGCCGTGTTCCTGGTCCACCACTCACCGTGCCCAGTCTCCGTAAAAGAGAGGGAGGTCATTAAGGAGAAATTCACGCAATGTTCGACAACGGCATTATCCAGCCGTCAAGCAGTCTATGGGAATCACGAGGTGCGGTCGTCAAGAAGAAAGACGTAACTTTAAGATTCTGCGTGGACTATCTTTGACTGAACGCGGTGACTAAGAAGGGTGTTTATCCTCTTCCTCGCATTGACGACACGTTGGACCGGCTTCGCCACTCCCTATATTTTTCGTCCATTAATCTAAACAGTGGATACTGGCAGATCGAGGTCGGCGAAAAGGATCGTGAGAAGACTACCTTCGTCATGTGGAATTTTCTGAACGAATTTCAAGGGATACCTTTTGGGCAAATGCACTGCGCCAGCTACCTTCCAGCGTCTAATGGACACTGTGCCCTCCGGTCTGCAATGGCAGCCCTACCGAAAAACCCATTATAACTTTTCGCTCTCTGGATTATGGAACTGGAAATCTATCTAGATTATATCTGGATTTCAGGTTTTTAGAAATTATTCCTTTGTCTGCAATCTGAATTTTGAGTTTCCAAAAACAAATTTCCAATTCCATAATCCGGATAGGGAAAAGTTATACCGGGTTTTTCGGTAGGGAGAGCTGCCTTGTCGACGTTGACGATGTTGAGGTTTTAGCCAGTACTTCGACGAGCACTTGAGACGACTCCGAGCCGTGCTCAAAGCTATCAAGAACGCAGGACTCACCCTCAAGCCGAATAAATGTCGATTTGCTTATGGGGAACTGAAGTTCTTGGGTCACGTTATGAGCGGCGAAGCTTTTCTTCGAAGGAGAAGACTACTGTAAAATTCCTGTGCATTTGTGCCTACTATAGGCGCTTTGTCTTTGTCCGGTATTTCGTCAAGCTCTCTGAACCACTGACGCGCCTTACGAAGAACGCCGTAAGATTCGAGCAAGAGCAGGCATTCGACGAATGGAAACAACGCCTTCAAACCTCTCCTGCCCTTGGCCATTTCGACCGGTTTGCAGAAAGATAATTCTACACCGACGCCAGTAATACAGGACTTGGCGCCACATTGGTCCAAACGCAGAAAAGGCACAAAGCGAGTCAACCCATAGGCAAGTCGGACGCTGGCTACGGCAGAGAGCAACTACTCTATGAGAGAAAAAGAGCGCCCTGCCGTCGTCTGGCAGTCCTTTCCGCGTGTAAACAGACCACCATTCACTCTGCTGTCTCGGAAACTTAAAGGACCCCCAGGACGGCTGGCTCACTGGAGTCTCCGACTGCAGGAATCGGACATGACTCTGGTCTGCAAGTCTGGCCGCAGGCACAGTGACGCCGATTGTCTTTGGAGGGCCCCCGTCGAGCTGGCGTCCGAGCGCACTAACGACAAAGACAAGGACGATGTTTTTCTCGGCGCAGTGAACGCCGACAACATGGCAGAAATTCGACGGGGCAATCTTCAGCTGCGCGCACTCACTGAGTACCTGGAAGGGCGCATACTACGGTGACTCGAGTCTTTTCGCGAATTTGGCCGTCCTTCGCCATCCGACAGGGTGAACTTTACAAAAGGAACCTCATCGGCTCCAACACGACATGGCTTTTGGTGGTTACAGCGGTCTCCGCGAAGAGATTTTCGAAGCCTGCCATAATGAGCCAATAGCGGGACACCTTGGCTACACCCGGACACTCCCCAGGATTCGCGGGAGGTATTCCTGGCCTAAACTTGCAAAGACCGTTCACCTCTGCAAACGATTGTGCCATGAGTGCCAACGATGGAAGAAACCACCGATGAAGCCAGCATGACTCCGGCAGCCAGTCGCTCTGCCGTTTATGCCATTCCAGCAAATGGGATAGATTTGCTTAATCCCTTTTCACCATCAACTTTGTGTAACCGTGGGATAATCGTCGCCACCGATTATCTTAGGCTGTATTCCAAGACCAAGGTCCCTCCGTCGGGAACTGTGGTTTAAGTCGCCAAGTTTTTCATCTAGTCGATCGTCGTCAGGTTGTTACGGATGGCAATTAACGAGGTGACGAATGATTGAAGGAAACTAAACGTTTAATGCGGCGAGCTTGGGCCCAAGCCAAATTACGAAATGCCTAGCGTCTCAGGCGTCGATGGTGGCTTAACAAAGGATCGAGCGCTGGGGCAAGACTTACTCCGGCTCGCCAAGCAGAGTCCCTTTGTACACGCGTGGGTTTGTGGAACAATCGGCGTAGAAGGTTCGACGCGTTGAGCATTCGGACCTCGAACCAGCAACAGGGCTCTCAAATTTACCAGAACGCGAAATTTACAAAGAAAAAGAAAAGGCGCGTACGCTACCAGGCATCGAACCTCGGCCTCTGCGTGGGAGCCAAGCGCGATAAGCGTTAGGCCACGGGCGGGCTTGCTCAGACACGCGTGTGACAATGTTTAGTAAATTGTGTAGTGAATTCTAACTACAAACAAGGTTTACTTTCAGTGATACAGAATTAAATCAGAAATAACCAAATAGAGTTAGCACTAGTATCTGGAAGTGTAATCTAGGCAAATTTTTTAGTTACCGTCAGAACTTTAATAAAGCTATTTGGAATAAACACCTACACGGACGCGATAAATTATTTTTGCTTAATTATATCTTAATAGAGTTTGAATATATTTTGTGGTTAACAAGAAACTTAAAGGCTTATACTTTAAAAGTTTTCTGAACCGCCAAAGTAAAAGAACAAAAAAACATAACATGATGACAGCAGAGTATGAGAAGCACTTGTAAAATGGATCATAATTAAATTATTCACAACTTGGGTGGTTATCATTCTACTAACAAGGTATCTTTTCATGTTTAGAAAGTAAGGTGTGTTTACATCAATAATACGAACATTATTATACTAACTGGATTATTATTAACAATAATTTGCTTCCTTAATTTCAGCAGACGCAGAGGGTGTTAACAACAAAAAGTATAATATATATAAAAAAAACTTAGGGTCTCTTAAACACTGCTTATTATAATTTATAAATATATAACTAGAGCGGTTGAATCGAACTCCCTGTCTAACTCGTGTGAAAAATTGTGAATCAATGCTAACACATTTTGTTTGATATGTGAAGTACGCTGCAGAACACTTGAGGGCCCATCCGGGAACTCCGTCGCGTTCTCGCTTTTCCAGTGACATAAATTTATTGATGAGATAAAGGGGTTGAAAGAAATCGACTCACACTACGCGAATGCGGAATGTATCCTCGAAAGAGCCAAGTCTTTTATGCTGTATTAGTAGCAACTTTTAAAAATTCAAAGATTTTTTTAATATTTTATTTTTGGTTTGGAGGAGAATGGTTCAGGTTCGGCGCGGGGCAGGAGGGAAAAATAGGTCTTCACGCCGGTTCGAGGGGGTTCGTATTTTAATGTTATTAACTTATGTAGAAAAAAATATGCAACACTTTTTTGTTCATATATTTTGTATTACGAGGAGCACGAGGTCAGTGAACGGAATAAAAACTTGTGTCAAAAGATGGCATGAGAAGCTTTTCACGCTGACAATTGTCGCAGGAATCCCTATATGCTACCAGAAGCAAATGCCTAAAGTTCTGAATGATGTAATTTTCTCCCTTTTAAGCGGAGCTTTTAAACTACCATCTTGTCGATCAACTTCAGTTTTTTCTAAACACAACATTCGCACCTATTCTAAATGCAGGTGACAATTATCATTGTAATCTTTCTAACTGTGAGTGGGCGAATAATTGCTTGTCCCCAACACATAATGTTTTTTGTTTCATTTACTAAATCATGTGTCAATGTTCTCGAAGACACTTCAATAATGGTTATGCGGCTGAGTTAAAAACGTTACATAAAAAAAAAACATAGAAAATACTTATATTGTTTTTCGTGACATTCGTTCCAAATGCCCAAGTTTTGCCAGTGAACCTCAAGCTGCAAATATTATATTGTGATATTTTCTCCGGAACGGAAACAATTACAACGAGTTTATTCGATTCCGGTTTGCACAAAAATATGATTTTATTTTTTTTCAGAATTTTGGTTTTTAAGTGCCGGTTTTTGGTATCATAACCTGATTGGAAGTCGAAAAGTACGAACTATAGTTTTAGGTTGGCCTCCGGAAAAATTATTGCCTAATTACTTCACCAGTTGTTTCTTTTTTCTTCAAATGTGCTAGAATATATAAATTCAGCATTTTGTTTTGCGCATTACTATAACCACACTTGGACATCAGTACGAATTTGGCAACTTGCCTCGTTTCTCGTAGACACCATACGATATTGGTGTAATAAATAAATTCATCCGTCATTGCATGCACACGTTTTTCGTTGCAACTTGAGATTGTTAGCATGAAAACGACAAAACTCGTGACAATTACGTTATATTTTTATTTCTAAAAAGGACAAGCGAATAGTTTTAAACGCTGCAGGAATAATTTTTTTTGTTGCAGCACCTCGACGTCAGTTGCATTGCTAACTGTACTTGGCGTCAGCTCAAAAAGAAACTCGGCATATCCATCCTACTGCGTGCTTAATGGTCAGTAGCCGTCTTACAGTTTTATCCACTCTGCAAAAATAGTCCCTGTAAAAGAAATCAGCGTTTTTCGCAGCGCATTAAAGTCTAATATTTCGAACGGGATGTAATATAAATGTCTCTTATACGTAACATACTATTTCAATGTACCGCTAATATTCAAGGATTGGTTAACAGCCTCCGCCAGCCACCTAAGGCAAGCTTACACAAATGGCTCATTCAAAAGCTGGATCGGCGCTGTCGGTTCTGTCTTTTCGTTCTGCTAGCTGAAGACGTTTCCTCGGGTATAGTTCAAGCAAGCGCCAAATAGAAATATTTTCCGTGTCGAGCCATACGAGACAGTCTATCTTCAAGCGTTTATTCTTGGATGCACGGGCGGTTCGAGAAGAAAACGCAGCTGAACTCGTCCACCTCATTGCCGGCGAGACAAGCTTTGGTGTTAGCCTCGTTCACGAGATAAAGTGGAATTTCAAACGTGGCAACGAAACTACGAAAACCCAATCGAAGAAACGCCTGAACCATTTTCATGAACAAAAGAGGACGGCTAACTACGACTTGTTCACGTTCTTGGTAGCGAGATATATATAAGCACCACCTCTTTCGGCCTGGTTAGATTTCAACGCAGTAGGAGATCGCCGCTGTCCTCAATGAAGACGATGTGATGCTGTAATGTTTTAGGGGTAGTTTTGGCACCGGCGTGGCTGCCGTGAGGCGCATCGAACGGATCTTTACAAATGGCGTCACCGGTGCCTGCAGCTTAAAGCCGTGCGGTGCGCCAGTGCGCTGCGGTAGGCGGGGAATACGAAATGATAGTGTCGCTCTGGTAGAATGTTTACAAGCATATAAAAAGGAGACAGGGTAAAGCTGCAGCGTTTTTGACGCGGCGTTCATAATTTGCTACAACAAACAAATGAAACGACTTATGTGGTGAGAAGGGATATCGTGGGGCAGACATTAAGGCAGTAAAACTCAGTGCTTGTGATTTACAATATAAATAAAATCGGAGGGAATGCCTTCCCGTGTTTCACTCCAACAAAATCTCGGTGCAATATAGTGCACCAACATATCATAGCGCCTTAGCATCGCACACTCACGCTCCTCTTTTATCACTATATCAGTAATTTTATCTGCAGCATTCTACAGGTTCCGTGATGCAATTAATATATCATACGTATTTTGAAAAGCCAAGCTAATTCACCTACTTTAGGGTTGTTGCCAGGCGACCGAAAAGACCATCCGAAATTTTCGATGGTCCATCAGACTTTCCTGGTGGCCGATCAAACCTTCCTGATGGCCCATCAGACGTTTTGATCGACCATCGCAAGTTCTTGCGGCCCATCACACCTTCTTGACGGACCATCACACCTTCTGGATGGTCCAAGAGACCTGATCTGATGGCCCAACAGACCTTCTTGATGATCCATTAGACATCTTTGATCGTCCTACAGGCTTGCTTGATGGTGGCTGATGGACTATCAAACATTTTTTGATGGTGGCTGATGGACCATTAAATGCTTCTAACCACTGATCTCAATGACAATTGCTGGATCGCGTTTGCCCGCTCCGTGAATGCGGTCACTGGCGGCCATCTTTCGGTAGGGTTATATCACCTCTAGCCAAGATACAACTGCTGCAGCCACTTGGCAGCCGCCATCGATCCATCCATGTCAGATGGCGTTTTGGCAGTTGTGGTGGCAGGCTGCCATCAAAATAGCGTGGGTGATATTCCGTGATTGATTGAAATTGTTTGACGAAACATGTTTTTGAAACCGGCGTGAACGGTAGCCCGGTCTTTGAGGACCCGGTAAAAAGTTTCCCGAAATCGCACCAGCACCGGGGAAAAGCAGCGCAGCACACATCGAGAAGTCGCATCGAAAGAGCATCGAAAGCAGACGCCGGAACCTAGTCTGCTTTCGATGCTGAGCTGCGCTGCTTTCCCCGTGCTGCGCTTTCGCAGAACTTTCGCCGGGTCCTCAAAGATGAGGCTACCGTTCACGCCGGGTTTCGAGAATTTGCTTCGTCGAACAACCTCAATGAAGCACGAAATATCACCCACGGTACGGTGTACTCAGATCTACGGCTATTTTATGGAGCCATGCCGCCATTGCGCTGTCCGCCATATTACTATGATGGCTAGAGATGATATAACTCTACCTAAAGATGGCCGACCGTGGCCATTCGGTCCGCAGGCCGGAAGCTGGTCAAACGCGATCCGCAATTGTCATAGAGATCAGTGCTTCTTACAATCAAAACAACAATCGAAACGTTTTAGATGTTGCCTGCGAGTGAGACCATCAGGATATTTCGAGAGACCTCACCATCAGAATGCGAAAAGGCTGATGGTGCTTCTTCATGATATTTTTCGGTGGTGAATAGAACCTGACTATAATTGGGGGTTCCAGCTGTTGCCGTTAGAAGGTGTGAATGATGTCACATCGTAGTGGATGCGTGAGTTACTTTTTGTGGGAAAAGCCGACGAGTAGCGTGGCTCGATAACAGGGTGTTCAATCCGTAGTAATCCGCCTCAGCAATTGTCCGATACTCAGAAGGCAAAGAAGGCACATTCTTATAAACTCAGGTATGTTTCTGCAGCCATAAGTTTGCTTTAAATTGTTTTATTGTTAATTGGTGAAACAATTGATCCACTTTGTGTGTAAAGTAGATCACGTTCGCGATCTAAGGGGCAGAAAATGTACCGAGAAACGTTATTTGCTTGATAGCAGAATTTATTTACTAGGCGTAAGTGTGCACTGTCAACTAAATGTTTTTAAGAAAAAATTTGACAAAGCAGCGAATGTGGCAATACGAGGCTTACCAGATTTTCGGTCCGACGAGGCTTCGTGTATTGCACGCTTTCGCACGACGCCATCATGCCTAGAATGGACGATGGGGCCAGAGTTTAGACAATAACTCAACAAATACCGATGAAGTTGCAGCGTGCAGTGGAGTCTCCTATGGAACAACCATGCGGTTCTTCGATAGGTGACAGTCAGGGTTGTAAAGTACCTAGGTACAAGTAACTGGAACTCGGTATCTAGGTACTTTTGTTGTACCTGAGGTACAAACCTAGGTACTTTCATTTCTCAGTATCTGTATCTGTATCTTAGGTACGTTTTCCAGTAACTTGTAACTAAGTGAAGTTACTTTTACAAGTACTTTTCTATTCACTTCGTCGTAACAGTAGAAACTATAAACCTTGAAGTATTAACACACTACCATGGCGAATTCAGGTGGTCAATCGCCGGCGAGAACGAGCTGGCGGAACCGGCAACCAGAAACGCGCCGGCAGGCATACCGCGTGACCTCACCACCCGAACACGAAACGCCAGACGGTGGCAGTTTACTTCGCCTCTTGCGCGCGCGACACCGCTAGTGAGAGCCTGTCGCCGCCGTCACCCATGTCCCAACGACTTGGATTGACTCGAGTAGCGGCTGCTAAAGGGACTTCAGATCAGTTTCGTTCTTTCGTTCATTTTTTTCTCACTGACCTTCTCTCACATTTCGGAAGTGACGACACCGGATACAGTCTGGCGCCTACTCGCCCGGCCGTTCGGAGCTCGGGCGGAAAAAGCGCCGGAAAGTTGCTGGTGTGCTGCCGAAACCACCACCCGAGCGGTTCGCGCCGGCCGGAAACTGCACCACGCGAACACTATTGCCGGTTTTCGGCAAAAGAAGTTTCCGACGATTGACCACCCGAATTCGCCATAACGTTGAGTTGGGTACGACCTGGGAGGCGCTGACTTGATCGAACGACGTTTTAACGATCGAAGCCCGCCCATGATGTTTCATCGGACAACACTTTAGCGAAGGGCGCTGTTCATTTGAGCAAACAATTGATTAGCGATGCCGTTCTAGCAACACCAATTTATTGAATCGCTACACGAAATTCCGTTTAGTAAAATAGCGACCTGCTTCCGTCATTTCAAACCGAAATCAACTTCATTGCGCGTTTGAAGCTCCTGTGACAGCTATACAAGGGAGGAGATAACTTGAAAGATGTGCGCAGTTTCTGTTGCCTGTATCTTGTCCTGGTGGTACGGCTCTCTTATGCCATAATTACAATATAAAATATAACTAAGAATTATAATTACAATCGTAAATCGGAGTGAACATCGTCGTATACAATACGGTTTCCACTCAATAAATCGGACTCAAATTTCGCAGTTATCAAAACTGAAAAAATTCCGAAAAAATATGTTTTTCTTCCGACTAACGAAGGAAAAAAAATCTGAAAACTTGAAGCCTTTCGCTCGTCGTCGCGAAGGTTAGGTTGCGTATGCACTCGAATCATGCGTTTCTTTGTGCGGCCGACGTCTTCTGGGCCCGTCAACGTCAGCACCGGCTCTGAGAGCAAGAACGTCAACTAGCGACTCCGGCGGTTTCGGCGTGACTTGGTAAACAGTAGAAGAAGTGGCATCTGTGAATCAATTGGAGTGTGGGGATAAGGCACGTGAGGACCCAACTCCGATGTGGACATCCATATAAACCAACGAAGCGCATTTATCAAACTCGTTTTTGTAAGTATCCTTAGTATAAAAGCTTTACTTCCAATATATTCTAACAAATTTGGGGAAAAGAAAGAAAGTATCTTTGAGGTAACTGTACCTGTACCTAGGTACATTTTTAAGCGAGCACCTAGGTACGTACCTAAGTACTTTTTCGTATGAGTAACTTTATCTTAGGTACATTTTTGAAGTAACTTTTACAAGCCTGGTGACAGTTCATGTCCAACGATAGTTCGTACCGCCTGATGAAGTACGGCTCCAGTTCTTTGTCAAGAACTTTGGGTCAACCATGCCAAATCATCTCGCGAACTTGCCTCAGCTGCTCGTCTTTCTAAGTTCCTATTGCGACGTCTTAAGTTGCTAGCGGCATGTCCGGAACGGGCGAGAAATAATGAACAGCTTCCTGCGTCTGTGGGCAAGGTAACGGTAACCTTGACACCCCGTCTGCATTTAAAATAAAGCCACACTTTCTATACTGTATAATGTACTGGTAACTGGCAAGTAAGTTGGACCAGCGGTGCATTCTTGCTGCAGCTACGGAACTAGAATGCTTTTTTCGGATCGAAAATGTGCGTGAGCGGTTGGAGGTCTGTTACGATAGTAAACAAACGGCCATACAAATTCTTATAAAATTGTTTGTATGCTATACACGCTCGCCAACGCTTCTCTTTCGATATGGGCGTAGCTCCGCTCAGCGGCACTTAACGTTTGAAACGCATAAGCCACTGGCATTTCTTGTCCGTTGACAACATGATAGATAACTGCACCAACACCGTAAGAAGTCGCATCAGATGTCAGTTTGAGTGGTTTCGTAGCTGTTATAAAGCTCAAGAACAGCGTTGCTGCACAGTAGCTGTTTGCAACACTCGAAACTTTCTTTACACTCCTGCGTCCAGTTCCATGCGTATTTCTTTCTTTTGTCTTGTCAGTTGTTTGTGCCTCGGTTCTAATGTTGAGGCAAGGCAAAATATTTCGCGTAGAAGCTCAGTAAGCCTAAAAAACCTCAAATATTTTTCGTTCTGTGGCTTTGGCGCTTTCAGCACCGCTTCGACCTTTTCTTTTTTTTGGCTGCAGTTCACTGTTGCTTATCTCGTGTCCGAGATTCCTGACACTTCTCGAAACAATTCACATTGTTTTGGAATTTACGCAGATTCCGTGCTTTCGTTGTCGCTCCAAAACACGCTCGAAGTTTTCTGCGCATTCCTCGTGTGTTCTAATGGAAATTAGAACATCATCGATGTAGCAAGCACTGCTCGGAATTTCCTTAAGGATCTGATCTATTACTGACTGAAACAACGCAGGCGCACTTGCCACTCCATAGGGAAGTCGTCGGAACCGGTATAACCCGAAGTGGGTGTTCACCGTTAGAAGCTCTTGCGAGTGCTCCTCGAGCTCTAGTTGCAAGTAAGATTTAGACAAGTCGAGGACAGTGAAAACTGTCACTCCCACTACTGCCACAAAAGATGTCTTCGGGCAATGGGAAGGGGTCAGCGATCTACCTTCAAATGTAGATTTATTTGACGCAAAAATCCCCACAGAGTTCCATTGTCTTGTCTTTCCTAGGAACAAAGACTGAGGGTGCTGCCGAATCGCTATGTTAAACTCGGTAGATTACACCGCTTTCTTTCAAAGTCTTTAGCTCTTTTTCTACGCATTCTCGGAGGGCATAAGGCACAGGCTTTGCTTTGCAAAAGATAGGCCGGGCGTTATCTTTAAAAAGTAAGCTTTCTTTGAAGCCCTCGATTACGCCGAATCTACGTTCAAACACGTCACTCTACTTCTATTTCAATGGCACTTTTGTCGTGATCGTGTGCACTGAATTAATCTGAGACAAGTTCAGTCGCACTTTTGATAACCAGTCGCGACCCGGCAAGTTTGGAGTGAATTACCGTTTTGCATTCTGCGCAAAGATCAACGGCAGAGTGTGGTCGTTTCCCTCGTATCTTTACTCGAACGTTAACACACCCTTTCACTGGAATCAATCTTTCATTTGTAAGCTTTTAGCCTTAAGTCGCTTTTTTGCGGCGTTTGTTCCCAAACGTTTAACTAAATGTGTTTTCGCTCATTATCGAAACAGCAGATCTTGTATCTACTTGCATTTCGACCTGCTTGACGTCGATCATTACGTTCACTCAGTACGTGTTCGCCTTCAGGTTCGGTTGAACTTCGAAGAATTCAGTTTCCTTCACGGCTTTCTCTACCGTTGTTACTGCTTTGACATTTGTTCTGCACATTTTCGCATTGTGGCCAGGTTTTGAGCATTTGAAACACATGCTCTTTGCTTGCGGCCACACCTTTTTTGTTGTGTGCGCTACCAGATCCAGTACACGCAACATTTGTCTTTGAAGCCGGAAAGTTATTTTTACCTTGTCGCTGCGTAGACCTCCGCTGCCAGTTGACGTCAGTCTGCACGATGGTGCTAGCTGATGGTTCCTCTGTGCGCCGAGCCTCCTTGCTTTGTCCTTGCGCCTCTTCAATTTCCAAGGCAGAGCTGTTGGCACGGTCAAAAATGAGGTCTTTCCTCTGTCGCCGGCTGCCTGCAGCGGATTGCATCATTTTGTAGTCTCACGATGAGAAGGTCTCGAAACGCCTTTTCTAGAAAAGTGCCGTGGTGGCACGTAGCTGCCACTTTCTTGATTTCCACGACAACGTTACTGATGATTTCACCTTGACGTTGATCCCTTCGGTAGAATTTGTACCGTTTCACGAACGCCGAACGCTTGGGAGCGTGCACGTTCAGCAGGATCTTGAACACGCCGTCGTGTTTTGCTTCCGCAAGCTCTTTTGGAAAGAGCTGATTTAGAAGCGTGATGAACGCAGCCTCGCCGATAAGCGTGAGGAATACCTGCTGCTTGGTAGCCGGGTCAATCTTGCTTGCAGTTGCGAAAGCTTCAAAGCATTCCACGTAAATTTCGAAGTCGCCCTTCTCCGGAGAGAATTCCAGGAGGTGCCCCAAGACGGAACTGTTCTACGAGCTCCTCTCCGAAGTCTTGTCGTCGTTTTCCACGCGCATGGTTATTCAACAAACAGACTTGCTGACCCACATCCTCCTCGCCACTGTTGCGTTGTGCGAAGTACGGACAGACGCTGGAGCAGCAAAGCTTACTGCTTTATTGACGACATGGCCAACCGTCAAGAAGGAACAAGGATCAAGTGTAAAAGTACTTGTTGTTGCGCTAGTTGGTCATCACTGTTTTGAACCATAAATAAAAGCACTAAAAAGACGAACACAAGAAAAAAGACAAACACAAGAGCTACTCACAACTATATTTAAAAAAGGAGAGAAGTACACACACACACACTCACACACACACATATATATATATATATCAGGGTGTCGAACCGGAACCGAACCGAACCGAAAACCGGAACCGAGGCTTTAGCCATTTGGCCCAATTAGCTGAAGAATTTTCTATGGCTGTCTTTAGCATTTTTATGGTCGCCTTTATGGGCCTCTTTAGCTTTGTCTATGGGCCTATCACTGTCCAGCCATAGCGCTCTTTATCTTTTCCATTGTTGGCTAAAGACTTCTCTATGGCTTACCATATGGCTCTCTTTAGCCAGCAAACTCTAAAAAATTTTACCTAAAGTACCCCCGACTTGTGAGACGCTACATTGTAGATATACATACATGTCTGAACACACAGAAAACAAGCAGAACACTACCACACACAACAGCAACAACGCAGGGACACCGTCCCCTCTGTTCATATGCTACGTTCGCACTAGCTGTATATATGGCAGTCTAAATTTTGAATCCGACTTTTCCGGTGACCCATCATTTGTCGCAAAAACACGGAGAGGCGGAGCGAATATTACTCGTACTGAATACATTATTTTAATTGTCTCTTGAAATAGCCACCATCTCTTTATTCAACACCCTGAAAAAAACAAATGTAAATCATTAGGCTAATTAACTAAAATGAATTAATTATATTTTTTATAAGATTGATGAATCACGTTGACAATGCAGTGATGACATGCAATACACTGGTGCTGAAGATTGCAATCAAGCTATTGCTTGATTGGAGTGTTCGGCGGAAGTGTAATTTATTTTCACTTTTGGGGGTAATAATTAATTTTAATTGTTGCACAAGTATTTTAATGGATTTTTCAAACAAACAATATTACTGGTTTTCACAACTCGTCGCAACAGCAGAGAACATATCTTGGGTCATGGTTCGTCACCTGCATTACAGAAATTTAGTATTGATTTAATTTTCTAACGTGGAGTGCGTTAACTAAAAAGTAAGCCCCAGTAGTGGTTTTCTATACACCTTTTCTGCGTGGGCGCCGCCATCTTTAATTCTGGAACTTCCGGTATGCGTGAAAACATCGCTTTCTTCTCGCCTCGACAGTAGAACGTGTTAACATTTTAATTGCAACCGTCAGTCGTTCTTGTTATGACCCTTCTATACTTTTAATGCGAATATTAATGCGAATAGCATTCTTTGGATACTTCACGCACTTTTCGTCTATGTATCTATCTATCTATCTATATATCTATCTGGCTATCTAACCTCTTACGCCGCGGGTCGATAAATAAATAAAAAAGACCGGCGCCGGCGGGATTCGAACCGTTGACCCTTTGATCAGCAGGCAGACGCGCTAACCACAGAGCTATGAAGGCAGTCATTCAAGGCACTCTAAACACCTGTTTATATCTTTACCATCGCGCGCACGTTCCATGCACGAGGGCTCATTCCGCTCTCGTGAGGCTTACGCACTGCCCCTAGCTCACCCTCTCCCGCGCTCGGGAGAGGGTGATGTAGCGGCCGTGCTCAGCCTCACGAGAGCGGAATGAGCCCTCGTGCATGGAACGCGCTCACCGGTAGCTGTGACAGCGCTATAAGGCGCGTCCTATGGTAAAGATATAAACAAACGTTTAGAGTACCGTTGGTTGAGACTAGCTGAGACGCCAGAAAGTCTGGTCGGTACCATTTTGAGTGTTTGTGCGTATGGCGCGTGCTTTGCTCGCCTTCCTAAGTGACACAAACGCACGTGCTGGGCTGCGGAGATCGTGCGCAGGGCTGTGAAAGTGTCAACGAATTTAGAATCGCCTCAAAGTGGGCTGGCGTATCTAGAGTGTGCCGGCCACCTGACGAACGCGCATAACTCCGCACCGTTTGATGCTATTCGCATTAACGTAGATAATCATTCCCAAAGGATGGGTTCTGCTGATTTTTTACTTATTCAGGGCTGTAATCTCTTGCTTTTTTTTCGGAACGCATACCGGATATGGAGACAACGTGGCCGGGTGCGAGGCTAAACGAAAAAGGTGTATAGGCGTGGAAAGAAAATTTATTGGTTCTTAGTCTTTAGACTAGGGGCCATAAATTTTTCTATAGACGGAGTGAAAACAATTTATTGGTTTTCAGTCTTTAAACTTGGGGCCAAAGAATTTTCTATAGGCGGGTAAAGAACATTTATTGGCTCGCTGTTCTTAGACATGGGGCCACGTAATTCTCTATAGGCGTCTAAAGAAATGTTATTGGTTCCCAGTCTTTAGACTCAGAGGCCATAAAATTTTCTATAAACGGTTAAAGACTATTTATTGGTTCCCAGTGTTTAGACTTGTGGTGGCTATAAAAAGTTTCTATAGGCGGGTAAAGACTATTTATTTGTTCCCAATCTTTAGACTTGTGGCCATAAAATTTTCTGTAGGCGGGTAAAGAAAATTTATTGGTTCCCAGTCTTTAGACACTGGGCCATAGATTTTTCTATAGCTGGCTGCAGCTGTCTTTATGGATTTCTATGGCCGACCATAGAGGGCCATAGGGGTGATAACCTGCCATATAATTTTCCATAGACGACCATAGATAATTTTTGTATGGGCTCGCTTACATATTTTTCTTCTCCACTCAGTCTTAGGAATATAAACGCTGCATCCATGAATCTTGACAAACACTGCATCCATGAATCTTGACATAGGAACCAGTATTGCGCTGGTCGCGGCTTGCACGGAAGAAAAAGAATTGGAAGGCTGTGCAAAAAACAAAATCGCGTCACGGGATTTCATTTTTCTACAATCTCGTAAATCCTAAATGCTGCTGTGTGCTCATTTCATAACACGTTTCTAGTTGATAGTCAGCGCTTGTCCTGTGCACTTCTCTCGTTGTCTTCGTCTTTTTTGCGCGCTGTTTCCAATTTTCCAAAAAACACGTTTCTAGAACGCGCCGAGTTCTTGAAGCTTGCTTCCATCGGAATGAGAAAAGAAAAGGCTGTGGAGTTTGATAATGAATGTTGGAGGCAGAGAAAGAAATTTTATTTACAGTTGAAATGAGCATTCATGAATTATATCTGCTCTTCGCTGCCCCAACCACCGGTCAGAGTATATCGAGCTATGAAGTGTCAAGATTTACATGCCGTATTTTTCGTACCGGAAACTCGATAAATGCGGGAAAAAAAAACAGGGATACAAACCCTAGTCGCTCGCGGAGAAGCGAAGCTGCGCGCACTTTCGAATTTGACAAAGGATCTGCCGAGCTTCTGTTGCTTCCGTCGCCTGCCCAGCGTAGTCATGGGACTCAAGCGGGCGCGTGCGCTCAAACCAACGCTCAGCAGACGCTGGAGTTAGCGCCCGTGACAGACAGCCCTGTCATCAGACAGTCGTTGTTTGCCGCTTGCATTGGCTACAGGCTTTTATAAACGTTATGCACTACTAGTTTCGACGATGTATCCCGTTTCGTATGTGCTGATTTCAGATGTTTTATTTGTAATTTATTTTGATGTTGCAATTTGTCATTTATAATTTCCGAACCGGTTCGCGAACCGGTTCAGCGCCATTCGCGAACCGGTTCGCGGATCGAATTAATCGAACCGGAACTGAACCGGAACAAAATAAATTTACCTGAACCTGAACCGTAACCGAACCCGTATTTTTTTCGGTTCGACACACTGATATATATATATATATATATATATATATATATATATATATATATATATATATATATATATGTACACAGGCGCAAAGATACACGCCCTTCTACCGGTTACATAAATTTATATATTAAAAAAACGTGTTTCGGCATTATACCTTGCAATCGACATGTCATTGACGCATTAGGGCCCCTTCTTCCTAATGAAGTACGCCTGCCGCAGTTCGTGTGCTCTTTGATTCTTGCTTCTACCTAAAATTTTGGTTTTTGGTTCTTGGTCATTGATAAAAAACGAAATCATTTAGCCAACACGCGGACTTGTTTTTCGCTGGTCCTTACCGCCGAATTCACAAACCTCACTCAAATTGAGAGGCCCCTCCACTTCCTCGAGGAAGGCTTGAGGCCGCCGTTGGCCAATCGCGACGGCGGATCCGTTATCGCGATTGGCCAGCGCCGGCCCTCGCGCCTTCCTCGAGGAAGTGGAGGAGCTCTCAATTTGAGTGAGGTTTGTGAATTCGGCGGTTAGGGTCAGAGCAAGTACAGGTAAAAATTAAAAATGAATCAACCAATATGATCCATGATATATATTTCAAAGAGTAAACCCCTTGTACTATATGTCTTTTAAACAGCTGTACTCAATATAATATAGGTATTTTACTAATTTTTTCTTTCCTGCTTGTCATCTTTCCTCTAAATTATTTATCTAATATCTGCTTTGCCCTTCTTTATTGTGAAGCAAGTTAATTACGATCTGTTTTCGCTCTCAACAAGGGCTAATATGAACAGATGTTTATCTTACCAGAAAAGAAAAAAACTAATTCAAAGCTATGTAATCGGTTTCGTTGTGATGTTTATTTTACACTGCAGAAATTTAAACATCTATAAACGTTTATAAACGGCACAAATAAAGACGCAATTAAAACGCACTTTCAAACACATTGATAATCAGGAAGGTTTGTATATCCAGTTTTTGAGGCATGTTTTTGTGTTTATTACATACCTAGAACCCAGTCCCAGAACCAGTATCGCCCATCATGATTGCTGCCATCTGGAGGATTCATTGTATTAGAGGACATTCCTGTGACAGACAGCGGTCCTATCAAAATCAGGGACCTCTCAGTTAATGGCCGATCAATAATTAGGCGCAACAAACCACAAGTGCCATTGAATTGGACTAGCATGGGAGCATATGGTGACCGAACTAGAGGTACGTATTCTTCAACATTTTGTTTGTTTGTGTAGATTACTTTCAAGACAAGCATCGTAGCACATGAGAGTCATTTCATTATTTTGACCTCGTACTTTAAAGCGAGATAACGAATTGATAAAAAATATATTGTACCTTATTTCAGTATTCCTAGCCTATGTTTTGAGAAAACAATGTTAAAATATAAATACGTCTTAACTAAATATTTCTTGTTTACAAATGTACTTTACTTAGTGCAATAATAGTGAATTTTGCTTGCTTGATATTGTCTATTTGCAAATAAGCAAACCTTTGTGAGAGCTTTTAGATAAGATCGAACGACCATGCTAGGTCAACATTCCTAATTCACATAAAATAAATTAGTCTGTACACTAAAACAAATTTTACATCTTTTGAGGGAAAATTAAAATTTATTTTACGGAACAAAAGTCACACAATCGCTGTCGGTGAGATGCGTGTTTCGCGACTTCCGCGGAGTCGACATTTTGAATAGTTATCTGGCACAAACTTTTGTCGCTAGAGCCTAATATATTTTATGTAGAGACTGGACATACCATAAAATGATTTAATATTTGTATTGCTTACAAACAATTGTTTTTGTAATAAAAAATACAAACAGAATACATAATGCAAATTTTTTAAATACGGAACTATGTATCCACGCACTAAAATATTTTAAAAAATTGAGATTATTCAGCATGATTGGGACAAGTGTACGTGTTCATTGCTTGTAAAAGTTATATGCAAATACAAGACACGTATTCTTTTCAAAAATTAGCTCAAACGTAGCCAGATTACTTATTCTGAAATATTTTAAATAACTTTTTTCAGAAAAGGTCATTTTTATTTTATTGTTCAATTTTCAGAAATTGAAGCCGATATTGAGCTTCATATGGCCCTTGATAAACATATGCGCTAATATTTGTATTTGCAAATTACGGCGAGTTCAATACGACCAAATTAGCAGAACTGTAGTTATTAGAGTAAAGAAAGATAATAAGTTCCAGATTTCAAGGAAGGGCAAGAAAAGGGCTGAAAAATATAAGCCAGTGAGCTGAGTCTACCCTTGCAAGATTTTGTTGAAATAAACTATTCATAAATATTTTTTTTGAGTACGCAATACAAGCATTCTTTTTTTTTTTTGCAGACAATGAAAAGACTGTACCAATTCCTTGAATTTAGCAAGCTCTCTTTTACTTAGAAATGTCGGTGTGGGGACGAACTTGAAATGCTCCGCTTACACTCGTCTCTTTATTGAGCCGGATGTTTGGCGGCGGTAAATTCACTCGCGAGGTGAGGAACGGGATTGCCGGCACAAAGAGTTACCGTGAAATATAAGGTGCAAATATTTTTGAAAGGTTTTTTCTGGTTAATTAAAAAAATTGAATACGTTTACCGGTACAAAAACACAAAAAATATTTTTCGTAAGAATTAAAAGTGACAACCGGACATGATCGACCTTATTCGCAGAGTTCCTTGTGACACAATTTGTTTCTTTCTATCAGCTTAATTTTAGTTAATATATAACTTAGTTTGTGACTTATAATTTTTTTGTAAATGTTTATCCCCGTGACGAAAAACATACCACCAAACACAGAGGTTATGCACATATACAATGCATTTCAAATTGTTTTGTAAATGATGTGACATCTCTAGAATTGAAAAGAAATGCCGCAAGCGTGTCACACTGAAAAAAAAGAATATTTGAAGCGATCTGGTGAGTATCAATAGGATTGAATATACAAATTTTGATTTGTTCTACGAAAATGTGGTATAGCTTCTGGATTTATAGTATATTTGGAAGTTTTTGTATTATAGTTACCGCAAAGTGCCTGATTATCTATGCTAAATGAGAATGTTGCAATATCTATACTGCCAGGCTATTTTCAACATAGAGAGGTCGTTTACTTGGAGCGTACGTAATGGTGATTATATTGAAATGCCTGAAATATAAACATGAAAGAATAGGAATAAAGTCTTAACGAGAGCGTTGGTAACGGCAGCGAGAACAGAAAAGAATAAAGACACACAATAGACGAGATACACAGAGGAGCACAGAAGCATCATAAGCACAGAAGGACAAGAAATACCGCAATCTTTACAGAATATTATGAACAACCGGTTTGTAAAATATATTGTTATATTTTCGTTACTTAGATTTATTGAACAGTATTGATGTCAGGCGAAGTAAAAGAGCTGAAATAACGAGTGCAATCATGTCCTGATTTCAACAAATTTTAACACATTATTATATCAATGAGCTAATATATTCGTACATTTGTGTTACTTCTGTTTTTTTGGTCGTTCAGTCTTGTTCAATATATACCTGGCCAACAATCATCTCTGCATTTTCTGAATTGGTTCTGGAAATAATTCTTTCAGTTTCATTTTATTTGTGCTTAGGATGATTCACAGATTTTTTATCGTCCACCAGGTTATCCAAACACAATAGTTGATGTCATATACATAAGTTACGTAGGTTGACATCAAGCATATTGTTGTGCAGAATTTAGAATGCTTGTTATTTTACGTTAGAGGACATAATATATGAGGATACTGAAAAGTATTCAGGTTGTTTCATGCAGTATTTACTCACAATGCACTCTGAGCTTTTTTAACCAGCCTAGAATTTTAAGAGCATAAATGCTCCTCTTTTAATTTTTGCATAATCTATCACGCCTAAATAATCTGGCGCACATTGAAGACGCATTCATGCGTTCATGCGCAGGTAGTTCGCAACACTTTTTAGTGCTTTTCAACATAATATCTAAATGGCATTGCTAGCGGCTTTATTTAACCCACCACTATAATGTTGGGAGTAAGCAAAGCTGACCTGCACTATGACTTACAAACTAAGCTCACCAAGTAAGTTAGCATTTTGTGATCAATAAACATAAACTAATGTATTAAAGACCGCCAGAAAGAACACTAGCATGACCTATACCCAGCTAAAAAATTTCACCAACTTGAAAACGGCAATTTTTTATATGGCAGACAAGTTTAAAAAAACACTAAACTAGCAACAAGGCTTTAACGCTTTAGTTTTCGTGTTCGGTTATTGCTTGCCTGATGTTTGTATTTAAGGTTATTTTATTTCGATACTTTTTATACGCAATCAGTAGTCTACTTGAAATATTGCAGTTTTTGGTGTCGTAGCCCTAAGCAGGATATGATCATTTAGATGAATATAATTATGTACGCCACCACTGATTACACCTAATTTATTACAGCGTCCTTCATCGAAATTAGAATTAGTGATAACGAAGAGAAGCTCATAAGAAACTTTACGCAGACAACTCTGATTACATGGAACGAAGTCGTGACTGGATCGTTGATTCCGGTTGACGCTTGGAAGTAAGACCTTGATTATTTTCTTTACTACAAGTAACATTCCGTCTTTTGCATCTTTGAGAAACCGAGGTATGTAACTGCTTTTGGGGTTGAAAAGCTTAGTCGCCATATTATGCACAACTCGTTACAATTTAAATAGGGAGTACCTAAAGGAACTTTATGCCCCGAAGGATACAGTGCTAGAACCAAAACGACAATGCAGCGCTGTTAAACTTGTTGCTATTAAAGGGACCATGAAATGACCTTTTTACTTTTGCCAGATAACTTTTACATTAAACCTTCAACGTTCACTGAATGCCGAACAGGCATCCGTTTTCGTCTCGGTTCATTAACTTCTACACAATAAAATAATGAAATATCGACTTTTTCTTTCTCTCCCACTGACCGCAAAACAAGTTGCGGCGTAATTTTGACGGTCGTGACGTACGCTGGGACAGGAACCGGAAGTTCTCTCGGCTGTAGAATGGGAGCGTCAGCGGCGGCGAGTTGGGGGTGCGCCGGTAGGTTTTACTGCGCTGATGGCGCTGATGTCACCGACGTATTTTCCGAATCGGCGCCCCTCATCGCCGCGATTGCCATGGACACATCGCAGCTGAGCGAAATTCAATGAGATATTTTTCGCTACAGCGACAGCATGGGACTAGTCCCATACGCCGGTATGCCTGTTGGGAAGTGCGGCGAGTCTTCCGTCGAAGACTCCAGAAGTCAACCCAACTGTCATTGTTGGTAAAAGGCGGCCCGTGTCAGTCGTTTGCAAAGCGACGTAGATAGAAACAAATTGCCGCGGCGTTTTTTCGCTGCCTCGGAGATGCAAGAGCGAGCCGACGTTAAAAAGATACGTTTGAACTACGACAGTGTCAGCAAGAGCCACTTAAATACCTGTTCACACTCGGAGTGTTCGCGCGCGTTTGATGGAAGTGCTGTATTTACGCTGTTGGTAAGCGCTTCGGGACCGATATTTTACGATTGCAACTCGATACTGACTTGACACTCGGCAAAGGAAGGTTGGACCGGCATTGCACGTAGCTCCCACGAACTGTTATAGCTCGAGAGTGACGTGCAGTCGTGGCAGAATAAAAATGGCATACAAAGTGTACATACCGTGTTACGAAGGTAATCCATACGGCGTTTATTCGAGCTCTATATCACACAAAACAAGAAGATGGAATCGACGAAAGTCCCTTTTCGACGACAGTGTTCGTCAACACTGCCTCGGAAAACAAGGAAATGACAAAGGGAAGAGATTGACCTCACCTCTTAATCTAAAATTGAGGTCAGCGATCAAACTATAATACGGGAAGGGTCCACAAGGGTCGCGCGGGCATATTCCATTCATTCAGCACGCCAGCCGGTCGTTGGCACTGTCTTGGTCAAGTACCGTCGAAGCAACGCTGCGGAAAGGCTGCTAGGCCTATCCTATCTGCCAAACTTCGTTGCCGTTTCAGCTTGTCTCGGGTGTTTGCGGATCCAGCGTTCTTGTTCGTCGTGGTCTGTTTCAAGTACTTTTTTCTTGCTGCTTGAAGTCGGGACGCGCGAGAAGAACACGTAAAAAATAAACGTTCGCTGGTCGTCGTGACCACGGTGACCAAGCGACGCTGTCGGCCATGCTGATTTGATCGTAAAAAGGACAGCCTGGGACAGCTCCGGAGCTGGCTCTCAGCTTCGTTTACCGCACGATAGATGGCGCTTGGATCTCAGCATTATCAAATTTGGCAATTTTCGCTACACATCTCTAATTATGCTACAAAATGTGGATCTGAATATTATTTAACAAAACTTTTAGGAAACATTTGCCGGCTATTTATTGTTTATGATCGCGGTGCTGGTGAGGTAGGCGCTTACCCAATAGGCGACGTGGATTCGGCTGACGTGCTGCAGTTCCGCGGTGATAGCAGTAGCAGTGAAAAGGCAGAGTGCTTTCGAAGGAAAGAAGGCGCAAAAGAGTCCAGTTTTCTTTTAAAAGTTCTATATCAAAGAATTTTTTTGGCTCCCTATTTTTGTGCTTTTGTGTTTCTTTTCACACCTTTTACGACGTCCGGTGGATGAAATTCGATTTCAGATTCATTTCATGGTCCCTTTAACATATCTGTGCCAGTGTTTGCTGATGGTTCTGGCTAATAAGTGTCTAAGGTTCTTCTTAATAAATATGCGTTCGACAAGGGCAAAGGCTTTCACATTTTTAAATGAAAAATTACAGCCTCTCGACATGTACCTTGAAGTGCGGAAACATGCATTTTGGGGTGGGTTGCAGAAAGAAACCGCCGTGCTTCATGCACATATCTGACACGGTATCAATTACTTTTCAGTGCAATATCTAGCTTCTTGCGCAAAACCTTTGGGCAGCGTGTCGTAGAACACTAGAAATTGGGTCACAAAACACAGCAGAAAAGTCGTTTTTATTTCGAACATTTTTATAGGGCTGACCATTTTATGGACCCGGTCCTGACCGCATGATTACGCGGCTCGGCTAAAATCATATTTATTTTGATTTCACAAACCCCAAAGGCCCCAGCGGGATTACCTGACTCCGAGAGGTGTTTATGTAAATCAGTCAAACAAGGGATGCAACACAAAACAACGATTCCATGCAAACATTTTCAAAAACGCGCTATGAACCATCACAGAACATATTCAGAAAAGAAGTCAGCTAAAAAGATGGTTACTTCGATACAATCTGGATACAAAAATTACACTCCAAATATCAAGCGACCAAAACAAGGAACAAAAATATAAACATGGATTAAAAAAACAAAATGATAAATATTGAACATAAAAAAGGGGGCTACATTTCAGTTTTACCTTCGAGGATCGAGAAGACAGCAGTCTGGAATTCAGAATATTATGTCAAAGTGACTATGCATTAAATAATAAACGTGCCAACGAGTTAAATATTTAACTAAATGACGTCTATTCGCATTTTCGTTAATAATTTCATGCACCGCTTCCTTTCCTTGTATATAAATCTGTTATAAAGGAGTGATCTAAAAATAGCAGCATATGTGTGTTCCAACATTAATTTCTTATTGCATGTACCCTCAACTCAAGAGTCCAGAACATGACAATTGCCATTCCCTCGGAGTATCTAGGTGACGACGCAGGTCTTCTTTTTATCGGCATGCGCTACTGGAACAATTACAGCCGAGTGAGCCGACTTTCAAATATCGCAAAAGTCAGGATGGAAAAGCCTGTAAAGTCCCATACTTCAACTTCCACAAGTATTACACCTGAAACGAGCAGAGCAAGCTGGACTGAAAACTCAGGAACTGCAACAAGCGCCCCAGAAATTTCGCCCACAATGCGGAGTTCGACGATTCCACCAAAACAGTCATGTGCGGGAGCATCCATTCTACTGGGTTCTGCACTACTTGTATTGTTTTTCACAGTCATGTGTGCAGCCCATGTAATAGTGAGTCGGCGGAACGATGGCGGTGAACATCGCGAAGAGGCTACTCCTTCAGGAACAGGTTTCGTTTCTAGCTGATACGAAATGTGTGGTAATAAATTACAAGCTAGGCGACACACCTTGCGAGTTTTCAGCATTGTTTTTCTCAACATAGATGAAACCCCACAATATCTACTCTTTTTGACACAAACCCTCTCAAATGTCTTAGCGCACCATCGATTTCATTTTTGTTAATGAACAAGACGATTTTGCGAACCTCACATTTTTTGTTCAATTGGTGTATTTCACATTTTAATATTTCATTATTGTACACATGAGAGCATCCGATGAAAGCATACGTTCAACGTCTTCTTATATTGTTGTTGAATAATGCTTATTCGAAAAACAGCCAAATTTGCATTGCACATCCACAGCCACACGATATATCAATAAACTCTAGAAGGGGTACTCCACTGGTTTTTTGAGCTACCTCACCTAACTATATTTAATGACTCTCCGGCCTTTACTCTTCTCTGTATGCTATTTAGTGTCGCGAAATTCATAATAGGTATTGTGCAAGCAGGAAAGGAAAATGATGTAAAACCAACATTCAAATATTCCCGCACTTTTCAGTGCCATAACGTCAGTGGCAGGAGGCTTGCCAGTCGAGCAAGCGGTCTCAAAAATAGAATATGCCAATCACTTGTTCCTTGCTAAAGCGCGGGTACTGGAGCGAGCTTCCGAAGTATCCATTTGACACCATGAAACAGCTTCGAATTGGTTGGGAACAAATTTTACAATCCAAAGAGTGAACCCCTGCCTTCCACTAACGTCACTTTTCGTTGTTGCCAGAGACTTTCAGTTTGAAAAAACACGGTGAGGACCAAAACTGTAAACTCAATAACTTCGCAAAAAACAATATTTTGACCTTATATACGTGGGATCCCGTACAGAAAATGTCGAGATATGGCCCTGATATATTTATATGCGTCCTGTATATGATAATATAAGTAGTCAGATGGGAATATGTAGGGAGCAAATACGCCCCGATATCGCATATAGGCGGGCAAATACTGCCAGGTGCGGCCGTATAAGTGCGTAAATACGGCCTGCTTCGCGATATGCGCGTGCCAATATTGCCCCTGATAATGATATATGGGCCGTTTCAGTCGTGCAAGCAATAAAGTCATATGTACTCGCCAGAGACAAGCTGATTGATCTATATTGCATGGGTCTCAAATAATTGGTTAATTATTGTACCGTTAAAGTGAAGTTATTCCAGGTATTTGGACCATTTTAACCAATTGCACATTTTGAAGATTGAAAGGCAAATGAAATTTGGTTGTATGTTTGACGTGTGACATTATGACGAAGTGCATGAGATCGGAAAGCGGAGTTAATCAAATAATGGATTTGAGATCGCAGCTCATAGGCGCCCGTTTCCGAGTTAAGCGGTGTCGGCGTCGCCATCAAGTAACCACCCCGCTAAATTTAGCGAGAAATTGAATTAGTACTTATATCATGACGTCAATTTCCCGCTAAATCTACGCAGTGAAACTACTTTGTTCAGTGTTTCCCCGCTAAATTGAGCGGGAAACACGAACCATTACTTACTGAAGATGCAAGACGCTACTTCGTCGTCCCGAATCCTTTTCCCTTCGAACGCCTGCGAAAACCGTTGCGCCCTACGCAGCATCTTTCAAACCTTTCTCGCAGCATCGAACCATCTGCTTGCGCGCGTCTGCGATTCATCGTGTGTTGAAAGTAGTGTCTTTTATGTGCAACTGTTTCTCGTAAAAATATTTGAAATTTAAAAACGTGAACCTAAGAGTGTACTCATAATCTTTAAATTTATTGGTAAAAAAATATATGTACACATTTATTTATTTATTTATTTACTTGCTGGACATCGTGCACAAAAAAAAAATAGTCGCGCTTATTTCTTTATTTTAAATTATAGTCTGGGTTATACGGCGTAAAACATAGTATCTTCAAACTCGGCATTATTTTCGGTCACTTTCGAGCTAGACAGTTTGGAAGTTCAGAAGTTGGACGTCAGAGAGCTCTATGTTCACTCGGTATTGACAGCCAGGGTAGACGCTCTGCATGTTTGAGGCCAATCGTGTCTCCGGTTAGGGTCACGTGACTACATTCTAGAAGCCATGGTGATGAAGCAGGACACAGCACCTACCTGGAGGCCCAAGGCCCACATAGCCTTCACTGCACTATCAGCCTGTGGGTACAAGTGAGCAAATCCGCACGTTGATTCCCGCAAGATAAGACCCTTGTGCACTCCCGTTTTGGCCTGTCCTTCTCTACTTTTCTCTCTCCCAAGCTGAAAGCGTGATAGATTGTGCGTGGTCACGTGGTTTTACGGATGGGATCCATGCAGTTAGGTGTGGTCTGCGCCCTTGTGCGGTGCTGCAATTTCTGCTTCTGCAAGCGATTTCAAAGAAGCCCAAGAGTTTTTTGTGAATGCGTTCAGTACTCGTTTTTAAAAGTGACAGGTTGTGCTACCATCGTGTTGATTCTTCACGGATACCGCTTCCTTCTCGTTTTTTGTGTTTTTGAGTGGTGCAGTCCGTCGTGGCAGCGCGCCGGCATCTATACGGGTTACGCTTTGCGAGTCCCGTCTACGTCGACGTAAGTGCGCTGCAACCTACTTCGCGACAATAAGTCGATTTTTTCCTAAAGATGTTTCTCTTCTCTAGATTGTTTCTAAGGTGAGGACGGTGTCTGTCTACTACGGCGAGCGGGAGAATAATTGTGCAGAATGTTTCGGCATTGTTGGTGCGATTGCGCTGCAAGCGAAAGTTCCGATATGCCGCCGACAAAGTTTTGCCAGCGCGTCGCCGGAAAGGACAGCAGCTGAGAACCCTGATTGCGCGTTAAATCTGGTGACGCGCGGCTTTACGGCGAGTCGCTTGTAAAAAGATTGTTACGATTTTGCGAAATACTGATCGGCAGCGCTGGAGTTGCCGTAATCTTAATCTAAACCCTGAGATGAGATCCCGTCCAAACCAACGGCCTGGCTCTCGTTGACTCCGGGTTTCTGCTATGATGTTTCCTTACCGGCTTGCCTACCACCACCTTTGCTGCGCGCAAAGGTTACCGTCTCTGCAGACGGCTAAACCGATCCCCTGACGTGCCGGGCTCGCGGCGCGGCTGATCGCTCGAAGCAGCAGAAACGGCGTTTATGTCAACGAAAGACAAGAAAGACATCTACACCACGAACAGGCAAAAGCCGATGCGTAGGCGTGCGCGAACGTAAACGACTGGCAGAAAAGTGGGATTGCTCGCCGCTACGATAGCCGTGCACGCTGCGCTCGGTGATCCGCGGGCGTATTCCTCGCCGCTCTTTCTCTAACGGGGACTGTATCTCGCAGTTTCTGGCTGCCACGGCAGAAACGACAGGACGATGTCGCTGCAGCAGGCGCAGCACAGTTCATTGCTCTCATATACGGGGTCAGTCGCCACCGGCGCGAGATGAATGCCGGTGTTGAATATATGATGTGTTGTTACGTGCAATACCTAAATACCGGTCATTAATTTTTTTTATTCTTGTAGATTTTGTTTTAAAAAAAATAATGAAAGCTTCACTTATGCGGTTTGTACGAGTGAGTTATACAGGGGGACAATCATTAGTTTTTCTAATCTTGCGATCATCGACTATTTATTAAAAATTCCTATTTACTTTTAGTGGTGGAAATAGACATATGATTTCCAATTATAAACTTGCTGAGCGATCGTCCAAAACCCTTAAATCGGTAATTTTTAGAAAGACTT